>PITA01019817.1:0-36546 GCA_004023965.1 Spilogale gracilis
GGGTGTGGGGACAGTGAGGGATGAGGATGGGGGTGGGGACTGGGGGTGAGGGGTGGGGAGGGGGGAGGGGGGAGAGGATGCAGCTCTACTGAGTCTAGCAATCAGAAGACCTCTGGGAAGTGGTAGACTTTTGAGCCAAGATCTGTGGAACAGAATGGGGTTTCCAAAAATAATTTCAATTGATTCTCTGTCAATCAAGTTGCTCTGTGAGGGGAGACCAACCATAGGCAAGGCTGGGCACAGATGAGCTTGGTGATTTTAACTTTAATTCGATCCTCGATCTCAAGAGCTTTATGATCCACATTACACACGAAGGCTGGGGGAGAAGGTCTGCACCGTGTATGACAGGGTCCCCTACAAGTCCATGAGAATAAGGAAACCGTGGGAAACCGGAAAAAAGCATAAGAACTATTCGCAAAAAGAAAAATGAAATCCAGAAAGCCCATTAACTATGAGGGGGAAAAATGCTCACCTAGACAATAAAGAATGCAAATTAAAACCACAAAATAACAAATTTCATCGATTATGATGGCGGAAATAAGAAAGATCAAAGTCATCCGACGCGAGCACACACTTGTCTCTCGTTGCTGGGACTTAGACGAGAAGAGCCCTTTCTGAGAACAATCTGGCAGAATCTTCTAAAACTGTAGATGAGAGGACACTGTAATTTAGCAACAGAAATCAATTCCACAGAAATTGAAGCTCAAGGACCTAAAGGGGATTCTGTGGGAGGTTGCCACTGCCAGGATGTTTCTAATGATTAAAAAGAAAGAGAAGTTGTCCTATAAACTCATGAGGAGTGGGAATGAGCAAGCAGCTCATCGTCACGGCGGAATGTGGAACACATCGCAGAAATTACACACAGAGCCGCACAAAGTTTGACAACCAGAGGGCACGTGGACGAAGAAGGAGGAATCTCCTTTGAGGTTCTATCTGTATAAACAGAGAAAAGACTAGAAGGATGTTCACACACCATCAACAGCAGTATCAGTAGGGAAGTGGGACTTGCAGTTTTTATTTTGTACATTTTTAATGGAGAAGAAAAATCCAATCCTATCTAGTGAAGAAACAAATCATCATTGTCCCAGGGGCGAAGGAAAAAAATCTCTATTTCTGAACAGTGAAGAAGGCACTGCGTCAGCACCAGGATGATGTTTTCTGATATAGTCGTATTTTTTTTTGGTAGAGCCATATTTTTTTTTTTAAAGATTTTGTTTATTTGACAGAGAGAAACACAGCGAGAGAGGGAACACAAGCAGGGGGAGTGAGAGAGGGAGAAGCAGGCTTCCCACTGAGCAAGGAGCCCGATGTGGGACTCGATCCCAGGTCTCCAGGATCATGACCTGAGCCGAAGGCAGTCGTTTAACCAACTGAGCCACCCAGGCGCCCCGGTAGAGCCATATTTTTTAAAATGCATGCCAAACTCAAATGCAATGAAACAAATATCAGACAAGATCAGAAAGGGAAAACATCTGTGGCATGCATAACGGAGAAAATTTATAAATGATAGAAATATACAGCTGCCTCTGAGATCCTTTTTGGGAGGAGGTATTTACACATAAAACATAAATAAAATTAACATTATCAAAGCACTTACCGAGATGTCAAAGAAGGAGAACAGAGAAAAAAATGTCCTGCTAAAATGGGAACTACAGTGCCGTCATGAAGAAAAGCATAGTTTTATTCTAAGAAGAGCTGTACTTTAAGCCACATATGGAACTCGTAACAGTTAACTCAGGCTATTTCTTGAGCACATAGTACACATTTCAGACATTGTGCTTTACACAGAGCACCTCAATTTAATCCTTTTGCCACTTTAGGTAGACGGTGTCTCCCTTACAGACGAGGAAAAGGAAACAAAGAGAGGTTAGGCAACTTGCCCAAAGCCACACAGCTGGAAAGTGGAAGAGCCAGGATTCAAGCCCAGGACTGATTCAAATGCCCAAGATCTGCCCTATTCTGCTCTGATCTCCTACCCATAAAAGCTCAAGGTCAAGGGAGCGGAGAAGCGAGTCTCAGTCAGAGACCCACACCCAGGAACTGCTTTATTTATTCTGTCCCCTGCCAAGGGACCCGTGAGCCCTGAAAGCCGGCGGGACCCAGTGGGAAGCTGGGGCCGATCTGGCCCCCACGCTAACGTTCTCCCACTGCAGACCCTGCCCCTGCCGCACCCAAGACGGGACTTCTGGGCTCTGGGTCAGAACTGCCCTGAGGCCTTTGTGACCACAGACCCGGAGGTTGCCGTGGCACCCACAGAGCCTGGCCCAGGGGCCTCCCCCCACCCACCTGCTTGGCGCTCTCAGTATCTGCACCTCCTCACTGAGGCACAGGGCTTGCCCCCACCGTGTCCCCAGCCCTGGCCTGCCGCCTCCGGCCCAGCCTCTGCCCTGGTGGTGTTCCCAGCCCTGGTCCTGCCCTCCTCCATCCCCTGGCCCTTCCCGTCCCCATGGCCTGACTCCCCGGTGCCTCCGCTTCTCTCTGCGCCCCCTACTTCTTCTCCTTGCTCTTGGCTTCCTTCCCACCAGCTGAGCTGGGTCAGCCATATCTAGGGAGGACAATGGGGCGCAGAAGGAAGAAGGGGACAGTGACCCCTCACCAGCAGAACCCGAGCCCAAGACCTAAAAGGAGGCCAAAAACGAAGAAGGGAAGAAAAGTGAAGAGGAGGAAAAAGGCTGAATTGGAGGAGCTGAAGAAGGAAGTGGTCCTGGTGAGATGATCCCCAGCTGTTCTCCTCAGCCACAGCCCCTCCCCTCCAGCCCCCCCCCCCACCACCACCACCTCCCAGGCCAGGCCCCTCCCTCTGCCCCAGGGGCTCCTCCCCGTCCCCTGGAAAAGACCAGGGTCACCACCCCTACCCCAACGACTCCACTGTCCCCCTCAGGAGGATCACAAATTAACGTTGGAAGAGCTGAGCGCCAAGTACTCCGTGGACCTCACAAAGGTGAGCAAAGGAAGGCCCTGAGGGAAGGGGAGGGCTCTCCTTCCGATCCAGCCCCCCACCCGCACCCCTGCAGGGACAGCAGTGAGCTGGGAATCAGGGCCCTAACTGCCAGGTCCGTGTTGTGACCCTCCCCTCCTCCCAGCCAAGTTCCCAGGCACACCCACTTGGGAAAGCCCAGCATGGTGACACCCCAAAGAGTTCAAAGTCAGAGGAGAGAAAAGGGAGTGGGGTAGGGCAGCACTTCTCCAACCCTTTCCCCAGGAGCCCCCTCTCTGCTTTCATAAATTCTCAAGACCCTAGAGAGCTTTTGTTTATGTGAGTTACATCTGTCCATAGCTGTCATCTTCAACATTGAAATCGAGAAAACTAAAAAATACCTCCTAATTCATTTAAAAACAAGAGTAAACCCATTATATATTAGTATAAATAATATTTGTATGACAAATAACTGTTTTCCCAAATAAAAATTTAGCGGCACTTGACATTTTTTGCAAACCTCTTTAATGCCTAGCTTTTTAATAGAAGACAGCTGGATTCCCATGTATTTTCAGGATTAAATCTGTTGTGCTATGTGTCATGTAGCCTTTGGAAAATTCCACCATGTGCCCAAGAGCAAGAGTAGAAGAAGGTGAACCATGATTTAGCACTGTCGTGAAAATTATCTAACCTTATGGATCCCCTGAAGGGGTCTTGGGACCCCACGGGATCCCCCAGACCACACTTTGAAAACCACTGGTTTAACAGTAAAACCATATATTCTGACTAGTATCGATACAAGGACCACAAATAAAAGCTTAAAGACCCTCAGAATGGAAGTTCTTAGTTCTAGAATTTTTTTTAAACATTTTGTTATTATTAGAGAGAGAGAGAATGTGAGAGGGGAGACAGTCAGAGGAAGAAGCAGATTCTCTGAGAGCCCAGACCCTCATACTGGACTCGATCCCAGGACTCTGGGATCGTGACCTGAGCCGAAGGCAATTGCTTAACCAACTGAGCCACCCAGGCGCCTGAGCTGTAAAATATCTTCACTGAAGGGGCCTTGGTAGCCGGGAAGGCATGTAGGACGCTTGTCCTGTTTCCATTCAAGTTGAACGTTGTTCTGGGGAAGCTGGGAAATGGCCGGTGGGCACGAGGAGTATTTGTCTTTAATCTTCGGCTGGGTCCTACTATTTTAGTTGGAAAGGCACCCAAGCATGCGCCAGTCTCCCCTGGGAATGGGTGCCTTCATGTGTTTGGTTGGTCTCAGTTTTTCCCCCATGTCTAAGTTAAAGAGTCCAAGTATAAATGTCCACATATGTTGACATAAGGTATCGTAGCCCATCACTGCATTAGCCTGGCACCTTATATCAGGAATGATTGACGGGTACCTCTCACTAGCTTCGGCCCTCCAGAAGGGGAGGGCCTATCGCTCTGCTGCCCGACCACAGTGCCAGCCCCAGACAGGGGTTCAAAAATCTCGTGAATCAGTCCACCAACTAAAAACTCCTCCCTATGTAAACATGCTGAATAAAGGAGACCCCTTCTGTACCGCAGACCCTAGGAAGACGTTCCAGGGCGATTTTTGGAGAGCTTCACTGGTTCCTAGACACACACACACACACACACACACACACACACACACACACAAACACACACACATCCGGGCCATAAATGGCGCCTGTGAGCTTTGCTGGAGCTGCTTTCTTGTTCCTTCCCTATTTCCTCTCCACACAGGGTCTTAGCCCGGGAAAGGCAGAGGAAATCTTGAAACGAGATGGACCCAATGCACTTACCCCACCTCCTGCCACTTCAGAATGGGTCAAATTCTGCCGTCAGCTGTTTGGTGGCTTCTCGATCCTCCTCTGGATTGGTGCCATTCTCTGCTTCGTGTCCTTCGGCATCCAGATACATTTCAACGACGAGTCGACCAAAGATAACGTGAGTCCGTTCGGCCCTCCCGGCCAGCCTGGTCTCCGCGTGGCCCCGACCTCTTCTGCTCAGCAGCCTTGTTCTCCTGAAGGCTCAGGTCCGAATCCCCAGTACTCCCAGGATTTCCCAAGGGAGGCCTTTTACCCAGCAAGCTACTGACTCAGCTCGCTGAGAGCCATGTTTCCACCTGGAAACTTGCTCTCCTTTGCTCATCTTCCTGACTGATCCTCAAAGTACCCTGCAGGCCCTTACTCTTGGCCAGGATTTTCATCTCTTTGTCTCCTTCCTCCGGGGCTCCCTCCCCACCCCCCAGCCATGCATAGCCTTCCCGGGTGTTTGCCGGACCCTGCTGGCCCTCAGCTAAGCTCAGGCCTCCGAGTGAGGACCCCTGCCTCGGACTCACTCTTGGGCCCTGGCTGTTACCCTTGCAAGCTGATCTTCTGAGGGTCAAGAGGAAACAGACGACCTCCTGCTGAGCCCTTTGTTTCCCTGCCCCCAGCTGTACCTGGGAATTGTACTGGCCGGGGTGGTCATCATCACCGGCTGCTTCTCCTACTACCAGGAGGCCAAGAGCTCCAAGATCATGGAGTCTTTCCGAAAGATGGTGCCTCAGGTAGGCCTGCTGTGGAAGAACGAATGAGACAAGTGTAGAACATGGCCAGACACACGCTTTTGGAGTCCCTGGAAAATGACTCCGTACCATGCATGAACTGAGTGAGGGGGAGGGGGAGGGGCCCTCAGATTCTACTCTGTCAGACCTTCAGAGCACCCTGAGAAAGACTCGCATCACCTATGAAGTACTGGTCTGGCATGCATAATCTGAATGTATGAGCATAATCTGAAGCCCCAAAGGAGAACATTCTCGTAAAAGCGGGGCAGGTACAAAGGAGGTTGGAGAAGCTGGATTCTTTAAAGGTCAAAGACCTTAAAGACAAAGAACAGGGGCCCCTGGACGGCTCAGTCTGTTAAGGGTCCGATTCTTGATTTCAGCTCAGGTCATGATCTCAGGGTGGTGAGATCGGGCCCCCGCCTTGGGCTTCGCACTAGGGGTGGAGTCTGCTTGGGATTCTCTCTCTCCCTCTCCCTTTGCACCCCCCCACCTCAAGCAAGTTCTTTCTTAAAAAAAAAAAAAAAAAAAAAAGGAAAAAGACAAACACCTGTGAGAATGTTCCTGACTAGGACTGGATCCTCTGTGTCCCGAGAAAATGATGTAGCAAAGGACATACGGGGTCCTGACAAAGCTGGAATACAGACAACACGTGACACTATGGTGTCCAGTGAAATCGTGTGAAATCCACAACCGCGTTGTGGATATTGACATACTCATTCTTGGGTCCCGCGCTGAAGCAGGCAGGATAGAAGTTTGGGGCGCGTGTCACTTACCCTCAGATAGTGCCAGCAAGAGGGGTCCACAGGCACACACGTGGGCAGACGGTGCCCAAGGGACGAAGCTAACAGGGTTCAATGTCAACAGGTGAATCTGGGCAAGCGTTATACGGAGAGTCTTGGCACAGTTTTTAGGCTAGCCACTTCTCTGAAAGTTTGGATTACTTTCTAATAAGAAGCTATGTTTCAGCATCTGGAAATAATACGACAGCAGAAAGAAGTTTCTAGGCACAGAGCTAGGAACCTGGAGAGGTTCAGGCACCAGGATTTCCCGACAGCACAGTCATGGTCTGGTGCCACAGCCCAGAATCTCTTCCCTTTGATGTCAGCATGGATTAGTTGCTCCCTTGGGTGAGAGCTCAGGCAGGGATGATGTTTTGGTGAAATGAAGTAGGAGTTTGGAGGCCATTTCATCAACTTTGGTCGCCCAACAATCCACCCCAAACTTAGTGGCTCAGAACTACAAACACAGGAGTTCCCACACTTCTGGGCTGGACTGAGGGATGCTGGATGGTCTCAGATGACCTCATCCCTGTGTCTGGGGACGGCTGAGATGGCTGTGACAGCTGGAGCCTTTCTCCTCATGACCTCTCTTCCTCCAAGAGCCTCATTCCACCTTGCTCAATATGGTGGCAGAGGGGTTCCCAGGGACAACAGGGCAAGCCCCCAATTTTTAAGTCTCTGCTTGCATTATGCTTCTAAAAGGTCTTATGAGCCAAAGCCAGCCATGTAGCCAAGCTTAAGTGCAGGGATGGAGAGACAGACGCCTATCTCTTAGAGAGAGGGCCACCACAGTCATCTGCAAAGGACATGGATGGTAAGAGTTTGAAATCTGCCAAAAAGACCTTCAAGGGTGATGTGGTGAGTGGCAGCACAAGGAGGGTGTCAGGAAGAAGGAGACCAGGAGCAGGAGTTTAGAGGCCAGGAGTGGGTATGCGGCAAGAAGGGAGCTTTGGAAATGACCCTGTACGATCTCCCCCCAGCAAGCTCTGGTGATTCGAGATGGAGAGAAGATGCTGATCGACGTGGAGGATGTGGTGGTAGGAGACCTGGTAGAAGTCAAGGGCGGAGACCGAATCCCGGCGGACCTCCGGCTCATCTTCTCACAAGGATGTAAGGTGAGGGGGTGCAGGAAGCTGCGGGAGGGGGCTAAGCACCGGCCTAGTGTGGCCTTAGGTAGTGAGCTGCACTCCATGAAAGAAAGCACAGTCTTGTTATTCAGAACCTCGGGAAGTTGCAGGTGCAAATTGGAGGTTGGAGACGACAGGTGTTGCTGGGTATCTGCTTCTCTCCGCATGCCCGGAATGATGACGCTGGTGGCAGATAAAGACATGTCATCTTTATAAAGGGATCTTTCCTCCCATGCTCATTTTACATCCCATCCTCCCTCCCCTCCCAGGTGGACAATTCATCCTTGACAGGGGAGTCTGAGCCCCAATTCCGCTCCCCCGATTTCACCCACGAGAACCCTCTGGAGACCCGTAACATCTGCTTCTTCTCCACCAACTGTGTGGAAGGTGAGCATTGCATCGTAAGTCACCTCGTTTCAAAAGCAGAGGTTGAAATACAGATGTCAAGAGCTCTCTATCTTTGAAAGGTCGTGGGTAGGTACTAGCTGCTCAACAGTCTCCGTCCTCCATCACCCATTAGCTCCATGCCCCCTGGTGAAAGGTCAAAGCCACCAACATGTGCGCCATGATGATAGAAGAGTTGCTATCCATGGTCTTCACGTGGATTCAATGAGATCACGTGTATACAACGCTTTGCAAACAAAGCCTAACACGATGGAAGGGCCCTGTGTTCGCCAGCTCGCATTATCCTGGCCGGTGAATGGATTGTTTTCAACTAGAAGTTGAAAATAGCACAGAAATAGCACAGAAGGGCAGAAAATTACTCAGCCCTGCTAGGTCAGTCTTCTTCTAAGAGGAGCCCAAACTTCTCACTATTCCAGCGACGTACTGGCATCGGGAATTGAGTTAACTAGAGGAACCCCTCACGCGTTGGCTTTGCCCCTGCAATCTAAGACACCCTTAAACTGGGAGGCAGTTCTGGCGAAGGTGGTAACAATGGACTCGGTCTCACGTCAGTCTCCCCCCTTAAGGAGGCCTTTAAGCCTCTCCGGAACACACGTGAAAGCCATTACCCGTGCTTCAGAATAAATGTTTGGGTATCTAAGAAACAGCTATTTTTTTTTTTATTGAACGCCTCATCTGTGCCAAGTGTTACAGATGTGTCTGAGTCTCACGACACTATGCAACTGACATGAGCTCTGTTTGCACTTGAAGAGCTGGAAGAAATGAAACGGCACAGCCAAGATCACAGGTCGGTAGGAAAGAGGAGACAAGGATTCTGGGGCAAGTCCGTCCCCGAAAGCCCACGCTCTCTCCACAGACCCTTATCTGGAGTAAAGCTTGCCATCGCCCTCTCCGATCATGAAGTCATTTATTTGAAAAATGTTTCAAAAGATTTTTAAAACATTTTAAAGTAAAGCTGAAGAAGACTCCAACCAGAAAATACCATATATATTGAAACATTTCTTTTTTTGATTTTGATGGGACAGAAAGATGCAGGTTAGGAAACTTCCTTGAAAAACACTAGATTCCTATTCTTAAATTTTAGGAAAAATATGCTCACATCTGTCCTTCCTGAGTAGGTGTTTGGTCAGCAAAAGATGGGCTTCAGATACGGGGAGGGAAGTGGGCAGTGGCTTCCCAGCCGAGAAGCAGGGGTCTGGCTGGGACGAAGGAAGCCAGTCTGAGACCAGAGGGCCGCCAGCCGTGGCGGAGGAGTGGAGCTACGTTGGAAGCTCTTGACTCTGAACTGAGCAGTGTCTGCACTCTGCAAACGAGGAGCATACCTTTAACCTTTTCCCCAGACCCTCGCCTCCCTCCTGGCCGTGGCCCTGATGGGGCTTCAGGTACAGACGTCTGTCTTTGGGTTCTCACACACCTCCACTGGGCAGGAGCGGTCTCCCTGGGGATGTGCAGGAGGACGGAGGTGTGGCCTGGGGTACAGGAGTGCTGCCGATAGGCTTGACCTTCGCGGGGCCGACCTCAACCCGTCCCGTCTCCAGACACGTGGGATTCGTCACTAGATCCTGCCTCTCTACACAGGGGGAAGCCCATGAAGGGGTAAAAAGGAAGAACGAGGCCGAACACTGGCACAAAATAGATACGGGTAGCGCCATTGTCCACGCCCCAAACCCCAAACCCTCACAGCGTCTTGGACTTACTATAGCGTCTTCACCAAGGCTCCGTGAACGCCTCCAGCGGGCAGCCCTCCGGCCGGCACCGTCCTGGAGCCACTCTTCCCTGAACACCACCCCCGGCCCGTGGCCATCAGGGCAGGACTGCCCCCTCAGAGCCCCTCAGCGGAAGGCCACCCTGGAAACGGAGCGGCCGCTCTGCGTCCAGTGTTGTGGGCACTGTCGGAGTAGAGCCCCCCAGCCCAGCTGCAAGCATGACTCTGATCAGTCCTCCTGAAGACCCTAAATCTACCCACATGAAGGAAAGCGAGAAGCTGACATTGGCGTGCCTATGCTGCGCAGTCCCGTTCTGGGCCCTGAACAACCTTTATTGCCGGCAGCTTTCTGGATGCCTCCGTCCCCTTCTCAGAGCTGAGGCAGCCTGAGGGTCGGCGCGTGTGCAGCTGGCCCCTGGGCTCGCAGCTGCCTCGCTGGAGAGCCAACTTCCAGCTGGAGCCCTTCTGATTCTAACACAAGTGACATTTCTAGAATACCATGGTTTTCTGGGTGACTCTGACGGTGACTTGGAAAGGCAGGAATTTCAACCATTGTTGATAAAACAGGAAAAGTGGTTTTTGAGCCAAGAACCACACAGGTGAGGGCGGCATCCTGTGCGTGAAAAGCCAAACTTGATGTCCAAGCCCCCTTCTGACCGGGGTGGCCGGGGCAGGGAGGCGGCAAGGGGCGGACCGGAGAGAGAGGCCGGGAGCCTAGCTGTTATGATGTCTGGTCCCCAGCAGGGGTCAGGCCGGCTCCAGCAGGTGCAGGAGGGAGGGGCTGGGGCCGGAGCCCAGCTCCCCAGCCTCCAGACTTGTCGCCAATAGGGCAGGATAATTCTTCCTGGAGGGGGTGACAGGGTGATGGGGGGTGCCGCTCTGGTCATTTGCAGGATGTGTAGCTGCGCCCTTGCCCTCTGCTGCCAGGAGCAGCCCCTCCCACCCCAGTTGTGACAACCAAGATGCCTCCCAGACATTGCCCAATGTCTCTCGAGAACCTGAGAACCACTGGTGTAGGGGAGGAGCAGATGTTGGGAGGGAAGACTCTAGCAGAAGGACAACCCCGGTTCCTGGGGACCTAGAAACCGTTCAGCAGTGAGGATGAAATAAGGAGACATTTAGATTAAGTGTAATGAAGACCTTCTTGACGGGGAAGGCAAGAGTCAGTAAAATCGGAGAACTGTGACATCTCCGAGATTTTCCGGGCAAGGAGAACCTTACTTGTATGAACTCCATATGAGGAGCGCAGACTACAAGAACCTCACAGAGGGGCCTTAAGGGTCCACCTTGCTTTTGACCGCTGACCGCGTTCTCCTCGCGGGAACCAGAGCCCACAGCGCCCCAACCTCAGACCTCCCCATTGCTCTGCAGGAACTGCTCGGGGCATTGTGATCGCGACGGGAGACTCCACGGTGATGGGCCGCATCGCCTCTCTGACGTCAGGCCTGGTGGCCGGCAAGACCCCCATTGCGGTGGAGATCGAACACTTCATTCATCTGATCACGGCAGTGGCCGCCTTCCTTGGTGTCACCTTCTTCGGGCTCTCGCTTATCTTGGGCTACGGCTGGCTGGAGGCTGTCATTTTTCTCATTGGCATCATTGTGGCCAACGTGCCCGAGGGGCTGCTGGCCACTGTCACCGTGAGTAGCCTAGGTGGAGGGTGGCCTCTGGGCAGACACACCGCCCCAGGGGGTGAAATCATTAGTCTGTCTTTTGCGGCTGAATCTCTCAAGTGCAGAGGACTCCTGATGTTGTGTCTACACTGGTCAGCACTTAGAGCCCACGGGACCTTGACTTCCTCCACCCATATTTTCTGGTGCCTTCTCATTCTTCCCCACGAGTTGGGACACAGGAAGCATTTGGCTTCTAAGTCACCAGCAGTGAGCTCCCGTCTCGGCTGTGCCAGCCCTTGAACTTGGCCAAATCACTGGATATCTCCAGGTGTCAATTTAATTAATCATCAGTTCCTAGAGGAAGATTAATTCAGAATTATAGAATCTTATTGGAAAGGACTTCCAAGCGCACAGAAATCCAACCTTTTCACGAAAGCTCAGTATCTCGTGTACAATCCATGGGAGATGATGAGTGTTTCTAGTCCCGGGAATCCCTCCCCTCTTGGTCTCGGTTGCTCTAGCTGGATTTCATCGTGTTGAGCAGAAATATGACTTCCTGTTTGGTCCCAGTTTTCCCATCTGAAGAAACACAAAGTAAGTCATTTTTCTGTCTTCCACAAACTACACATTTGACTGCTGGAAGCAATCGTGTCTCCTCGAACTCTCGGGTGGGAGGTGAAATCACCCCCTTTCCTCCAGCCCCTTCACAGGACATGGTCTTCAGACCCCTTGGCTTACTGATCACCTGGTGGGGGTATACTCGAGTTTATCAATATCCTTCTTAAAATAGAGATGAGAAGAATACTTGGGGTGTGGTTGGTTAGCACAAAAACCTCAGGACTAGTGATAATGTGAAAATAAATCATAATCCTGTAATTAGAATTCTGTATTAATATAACCACAGCCCAAGAACTGTTTAGTTTTTAAAACAACCCAGCCACACACCCAACTTTCAGTGAACTTATGGTCCATATAAATAGTGTCAACAAAAATGTCCCAGTTTATAAACCATCTCTCAAGTCCTTTCCAAAGTGGCAATATTCCTTCTCAAAGGCTTCATGATTCTCCTCTTTTTTCTTTTCTTCTAACTGCTGGCACCAGCCCTCTTACACCACAATAAAAGGTTAGCTATCGACGTGGTCCCTGGGGGGCTGGACTGGAGAGAGGGGGGTGGCCTGAACTTGACTCGGAAAGGGCTGCGGAATAGAAAAGATGAGAGGATCCTGGGGGGGCAGAATATTCCAGGAAGGATCATCCTCCATCCTCCGCGTTCCCCTGGTGGAGGAAGATGCGCGTTTTCCGAGCTCTGCCGTGAAGCATGAGAGCCACTCTCGTGATTTCCTTTACCGTGGCTACAGGGGGAATCGCTAAACAGGTGGAAACAAAAGGGAGAGGAGTAACAGAAATGACAGGAGCGATACAAATGATCAGATCTCCAAACTACAAGGTGTGTGAGCAGCCGGCCTCTCCGCCTCCGTTAATTCTCGGTCTCCCTCACGGCTTAGGTGTGCCTGACCCTGACGGCCAAGCGCATGGCGCGCAAGAACTGCCTGGTGAAGAATCTGGAGGCGGTGGAGACGCTGGGCTCCACCTCCACCATCTGCTCCGACAAGACGGGCACCCTCACCCAGAACCGCATGACCGTCGCCCACATGTGGTTCGACAAGACCATACACAAGGCTGACACCAGCGAAGATCAGAGTGGTGACTCGGGCGGCCTGGGCGGGCCGAGCGTGGAGGGGCCGGGGGTGGCGCGTGGGCCGAGGGAGCGCTGACACGGGGGACAGCTGGGTCCTGGGTGCAGGCGAGGGCTGTCTCTGTCAGGTGTGAGGAAGTCACCTGCTTCAAACTCCCCGCCCCTCGCCCTGCTTACCAGCTGCTGCTCTTCCCTAGGGAAAACCTTTTCCAAGGGCTCTGTGACCTGGTTCATCCTGGCCCGAATTGCTGGCCTCTGCAACCGAGCTGACTTCAAGCCTCACCAGGAGAGCGTTCCCATCGCCAAGGTGCCAGGCCTGGGGGGGCGGACGATGCCTCGGTGTCCAGCGCGCCCCCCCCCAGAACCCTCCATCCTGGCACTCAGGGATTGCCCCCAGGTCCTCCCCGTTGCACCCCTCGCCCTGCGCCGTACCCTCGGGCTCACCGTACGAACCCCGTCCCGCAGCGGGCAACGACAGGGGATGCCTCTGAGTCAGCCCTCCTCAAGTTCATCGAGCAGTCGTACAGCTCTGTGAAGGAGATGAGAGAGAGAAACCCCAAGGTGGCAGAGATCCCCTTTAATTCCACCAACAAGTACCAGGTACGGAGCCCACGAGGGTAGAACGGGGACGGGGATGGGCTCACGGTTGGGGGAAATGGGAGCCCTGCCTTCGCCTTCAGCCTCCCCTCTGAAGAGCAGAATAGAGCCAGTGGAGATCCAGGGTCCCCATTAAGAGGAGGGCCAGCAGAAAAGGGGAGGAACAGGTGGTAAAGGAGGAGGCATTCGATCCCCCGCAGAGTGCAAGGCTCCGTCACCTGTGGAGGGAGCATATGGGGAGCGTCCTGTGGGTAGGACCGCTGGTTGGTGACAGTCCCGATAGAGCCTCGTGCAGCCGTCGGAGGCATCTCTCGGGCTCCTGCAAGGTTTACTCCTGCAGAATAAGGCCGGGTTTGGAAGGCAGTGCCGGGAAGCCGCTGGCAGCTGTCCCCGCCATCAGGTAGGGGACGGGGCTCCAGCACGTGGAGGTTTTCGTCTCTCAGGACCAAATGCCCGCTACCCAGGGAAGCGTGACAAGGGAAGGAGATTGGCAGGCCGAGGGGCAGCAGCGAGGCACCAGCCCCAAGGTGCAGGGGGCAAAGCCAGCAGGACCTTCCCACGTGAGGTCCCGCCCACCTTGAAGAGGGAGCGCTCCGTGGGGCAGACTTACCAAGCGTCGTATTTGAAAGTTGCAAAGAGGGGCGCCTGGGTGGCTCAGTTGGTTAAGCGACTGCCTTCGGCTCAGGTCATGATCCTGGAGACCTGGGATCGAGTCCCACATCAGGATTCCTGCTCGGCAGGAAGCCTGCTTCTCCCCCTCTCAGTCCCTCTGCTTGTGTTCCCTCTTTGGCTGTGTTTCTCTCTGTCAAATAAAGAAATAAAATCTTTAAAAAAAAAAAAGAAAGAAAGAAAGTTGCAAAGAGTCTAGATTCCCCCAAACAGTCCTCACAAGGGGAAAAAACCTAAAATAAGAATAATAAAATAACAAAAGCTAGATAGAGTTTTGAGTTTTTAAAATGCAATTTCCTATCTTTTCACATTGAACATTGAACAAGTAAGAGTTAAAGAGGCAGATCCGGAGTTTTCTGTCTCGGCCAGCTTCCAGTCCGCGTAATGAGATAGGTCTCTGAAGCCCAACTGCAAACTTATTTCTACTTTTTTCTGGTGTTCAGTGGCCTCACAATCCAGACAAGCATCCTATGTTTGGAGGGGCCGGATTAAAGCCCGGGACTGCGAAATAGATACTTCTTCCTTCATGTGATTTAGAATAAAAGCAAAACATATCCATGGCATTCGTTGGGACGTCCAACAAAATAGCAACTTTCCCCCAAACGACGAGGTTAGTGTGTTCTCTGAGTACCCCGTGCAAAGGGCACGATCTTCCTAGGTGGCGGCCACCCCCAGTGAGCTCGGCCAGCTCTGGGGGCAGCTGGAGGCCCCGGCTCTGTGAGGCCCTCCCAGCCCTCTGTCACCTGCAGGCTTTGTCTCTTCCTTGCTTTCAAATTGAAATGAAAGATAGGGTCTCTGTTCTGATATTCCCAAATTTCTCCCACCTTTTTATCTGTAATCTTTTTTTTTTTTTAAAGCGACTGCCAGAGAGAAGAGACTTTTTTTTTTTTTAAAGAGACTTTTTTTTTTTTAAAGCGACTGCCAGAGAGAAGAGACTCTTTTTTTTTTAAAGAGACTGCCATTTGACAGAGAGAAACACAGCCAGAGAGGGAAGACAAGCAGGGGGAGTGAGAGGAGAAGCAGGCTTCCCACCGAGCAGGGAGCCTGAGGCGGGGCTCGATCCTGGGTCCCCAGGACTGTGACCTGAGCCGAAGGCAGAGCCTTACCCACTGACCACCCAGGAGCTCTTATCTATAATCTTCTATCAAGATGCAATTTTTTTGTGGCCAAATTACTGGCTTATAAGCAGGTCTTGCTGCCTCCTCCAATAATCTCCAGTAAATAGGGAACAAATGCGTATTAACCACTCAGGAAATCAAGCTTTTTAAACCTCTTAACAGCTTTCTGCTTAAACAAGTTAAGATTTTTCCTCTTAACTGCTTAGGCATATTTTGAATATAATTGAGAATTATAGGAAATATTTGAAGGTTTCTAATGGGACGGTTTTAAGAGCACTTTACGCACAAGCTTCCCACGTCGGTCCTCCTCGGGGGCAGTGAGGTCGGGCCCCTCTGCCCCTGTTCTTTTCAGGACACTGGTTTTGTGACCAAGCAGGCCTCATACCGGGAAGTTCCTGGCTCGGAAGACGAACTCCATCATAGTTCCTGCTCACAGATCAGAGATCAAGGGAAAATGCAAAACTGAAATGCATCTCATTCCCCTCTCCTCCTGGCCTCTGGTCTCCTCAGATTCACTGTGAATCTGGCCTTCCGTGACCCCAGCCCACCACGCCAGGCCCCACCCCCACCGCAACCCCACCGCTGGCCCCTGGGACTTCTCATGCTCTTGGGAGAGAGGCAAAGGGATTAAGATGACCAACCTATTTCTGGATTGCGCTTCGTGGTTTTCAAAGTATCTTTTACCAATAATCGGACCCCTAAACAGCAGTGTGAAATGTGTGGGTCCACTTAAAACACCAAAGTTTCTCGAAAAGCACAGCACAGTACTCTCAGGGAATTTTCTCTTCCTGATGATTTTCTTCACGTCTTCTTTTCTCGAGCTCATTTAAGAACATACATAGCATATAAGACCTAGTACATACAGAGCATGTGTTAAGTGACTGGTGATGTTACTGGTAAGGTTTTGGGTCGCCAGCAAACTATATTAGTGCTTGGGCTTGGGGGAGTCCAAAGATCGATGTGGGTTTTTGACTGTTCATGTAAATAAAAACCCAATGAACTCGGCAACACAGAATGTTTGGCTTCGTATCAAAGGAACTAAGGTTTTGAGAGGTTCAGTGGGTTGACCTGAAATCACAAAGCATTCCCGCCGGGGCGGGGTGGGGGGGACACAGGCGTGTGGCCTCGTTCTCTTCCCTGTCTACCCATGTGCCCGGCCCATGCTTCTGCTTTCCAGGCAGAGCGGGAGCAGAGAGAGCGAGAGTCCTGCTTGTGTGCTTGTGCCCTCTTCTCCTGGGGAGGTAGCAGAGATCCACCTGCAAATAAATCACAGCCGGCTGGGGTCCCGGGCCAGGAGGAGGGGTGGGCTCCACTCTGACTCCATCAGAAGGAGAGAGTTGCCCTGGAGTTAGGAGAC
Organism: Spilogale gracilis; assembly: GCA_004023965.1. NCBI lineage: Eukaryota > Metazoa > Chordata > Mammalia > Carnivora > Mephitidae > Spilogale > Spilogale gracilis. The sequence goes on from PITA01019817.1 coordinate 16,526, forward strand.
AAAGGAAACGGGGAGGGGGATATGGACCGAGTTGCCTGTTGTTTCACCCTCAACAACTTTTCCTCTGTTTTTCTGCCCAACACTGCTCCCTCCTCCTGCCACAAGGAGCCTTCCTCTCTCTTCCCCAGATGTCCATCCACCTGCAGGGGGATGACGCCCAGACCCACGTCCTGATGATGAAGGGAGCCCCGGAGAGGATCTTAGAGTTTTGCTCTTCTTACCTTCTGAAGGGAGTGGAGTACCCCATGGACGATGAGATCAGGAGAGACTTCCAGAACGCCTATATGGAGCTGGGAGGCCTGGGGGAGCGCGTGCTAGGTAAGGGGCTGTGCAAGAAGCCCCGAAAGGATGACATCCAGATGGTTATTTGTGGGGTGAAATATCGAAAATGTTGGGGTGAGCGAGACAGGGACATAGGCCCTGAATGGCTACTGGTCCCTCTGTCTCTCCCCAGGGTTCTGCTTCTTGAATCTGCCTAGCACTTTCTCCAAGGGATTCAAGTTTAATACAGATGAAATCAATTTTCCCATGGAGAACCTGTGTTTCGTGGGGCTCATCTCCATGATCGACCCTCCCCGAGCTGCGGTGCCTGACGCTGTGGGCAAGTGTCGTAGTGCAGGCATCAAGGTAAACTCCTGACCGCGTCCCGGAAGCCCCCCACCCGCCACACTTGGGGTGATCGTAGAAAGCCCTGCCTAGAGTAGGTTCTCCATAATCATGGTTTAATTGAATTGAGTCTGTTTCCTTGAGTTTATGGTTTTTAGTCTTAAGAGAGAACCTAATAGGAAATAGTTTCTTCTGTAGTTACAATCCTGTCTTGCCTTAAATGTTAGAATCACTACGGGACCTTTAAAAATCTGATGCCAAGCCCTCCCTGGCACCCCGCTCCCCGCTCCCCTAGCTCCCCTCAGGGTCTGGAGAGCAGGTTGGAGGGCAGGGGCTGCTGGAGCTATTTAGGGAGGAGGAGATGCTGATGCTGTTAGAGCTGTTTTCAGGGGGGGGCACCGGGCCACGCCAAGTTCGATGATTGGTCGCTGGAGTGAGAACCAAGGGATGGAGGTGGGAACCATTCTGAGGGAGGTCTCTAATCACCGTGCGCTCTTTGGGCGGTCGGTTCGCTGAAGGAGCAGCTCCCTCACAGCCCAGCCGCACAGAGGAGCCCATGTCCTGCCCTCCCTCGGCTCCCACCCCACACTGTGGGTGCTAGCTGGAGAAGAGCCCCTTCAGGTTCTCTGAGCCTTGAGGTGGCCGCTGGAATGGGGAATCATCCTGGGGATTTTAAATGCATCTCATCTGGGGACCTGGGGGTCCCTCACAGCAAGAAGAAGAGACGTTCAATCACAGCCGAGGTGGGGAGGCCCGAATGGGGCGAAGGGCTGATCTAGCCTGGTGTGGTCTCCGCCTGCCCTGCGGCTTTCTGGGCACAGGCTTACAGTTCGAATTACTGTTTCTTACTTCTGGGCTTGGAGCAGGCAGAACCTGGGCAGACCTGGTGAGAGATTCTGAACTGGCCCCTTTCCCTATAGGGACGTGTAAGATGTACACACGACACCATCCTCCAGGAGGACAGTGTCATAGACGTAGGGTAGGCTGTCACATAGGGCAGACCCTCCCAAGGAGGATTCCAAAATGGCCTTGATGCAGAGCTGATCAGACAGCCCTGGGCTCACAGGGCAGCAAAGTTCTTACAAGGAGATGATCGTGGAGCTGGGACCTCTCCCAACGAGAGCCATGTGCTCTGGCCCTTGGAATAAATGTAATTTAAAAAATAAATAAAAGTATGCCATTATATTTGCCTCACGGTGAACCTGGGCTCCTCCAAGGACTGCAGTCCAGTCCAGCTGCCGGGCCCACCGCTGTGTCACTAACACCGGACTCTGCTTCTCAGATGGGCCCGACGCGGGGAGAGAAGGGACGAGGGGACAAGAGACAGCTCGCAAGACTACATGGGAAAAGCCGGCTGCAGCCGGCACCCACAAGTTGGAGATGAAATTCCTTCAGTCCCTGACGAATCCCAGAAACCATGAGATGTCCTTTACCCCAAAAGGAGCCCTCCTTGGCAGGACTCACATCCTGGAAACTCAGTCTTGGGGGCACCGACGTTGTGTCTTCCTTTCTCCAGCCTGGCCTAGAGGTGGGCCGGCTGCAAGCTACTGCAGTCAGACGGGCCAGGTGTGGGGCTGACGTTCAGGAGGCACCGCAGCTGCCCTGCAGGCCTCCAATCGCCGCGGCGGAGCCCCTGGGGGCTGTCCCGGACGGGGAGACTGGAAGGTGTCACACTGGGAACGTTGTAGGCTCACGTATGGTTCCCGCCCAGAGCCTCACCTGACCCCACAAGGCCGTGCTGGCGAGATCCAGACACTTGTCCATGGTGTGCGTTCAGCATGGTGGCCACACGGACTTCTGTGTCACCCCTCCCTCCAGGAAGCCGGGCTTGGAGTCACGTGGCTCTCAAGCCAGCGCACAGTGAGGCCTGCTCTGGGAAAAACTCCTTTACAGGCTTGTCTCCATGCTCTGAAAGCAAGCTGGCGGATCTTTCCAGAACTTCCCCAAGACAGTTGAGTCACAGACACACAGCTGATGTTCCCTCCGTTGGAGCCAGGACAGCCGTGGGCCCTGAGGGCCCTTGGGAGCCTGGGGCCAGGACTCTCGGGAAGCGCTCATTCTTTCATTCCTGCATCTGATAGCTGTTTGTGGACCTTCCGCCATCGCCATCGGCTAGGCTCTGCACAAGAGCAAAGCCTGACAGGCAGCCCGGACGATGCGGCCCCTTCTGGCTGAGAGCTCGGGCCAGTGGACCATGTGGGGCAGGAGGAAGGCTGACGGAAGGAACAGAATGGAGGAGCAGGAGGGAGGCTGACGGACAGAAGGAACAGAATGCTAGGATAGCCCGCAGCCGGGCCCCGACCCTTGGAGAGCCAAGGAACAGGACTGGGGCTGGCCCGGGCATCTGCAAAAGGGCTGGAACCCAGGGGAGACCCAGGGGAAGCGAGGCGGAAGCATGAGGGTCAGAACGCACCTGGGCCTAGAGGGTATTTTGGTAGGCAGATGGATTATTCCAAATGTCCCTTTACTACCGTTCTGTTTATATACAGGTGTTTGTCTTTTGAGCTTAAAGAAACAGGAAAGAGTCTGGAACAATCAGTGAAACTCTGAATACAGTAATATACCCGAATCCCCAATTTCCTTCGGGCTAACCTAGAACCCAAACTGTTCTGTGCATTCTGGCCTGGTGGCTCTGCCCCAGTCCGGGGCTGGAATCACCGTAGCAGAAGTCCTTGGGGACGAGCTCCATGGAATGAAGGCAGTGACCTGCCAGGTTCTGGAGAGAAAGGCACAGAGTCCAGGACCCCCCTGAAGATGATTCAGCCCCACGTCCTTCCCCTCCTGACCCAGGTGATCATGGTGACCGGGGACCACCCCATCACAGCCAAGGCCATCGCCAAAGGTGTGGGCATCATATCAGAGGGCAGCGAGACCGCTGAGGACATGGCTGCGAGGCTCCAGGTCCCTGTCAGCCAGATCGACACCAGGTGGGGTCCCTAAGGAACTCGGATCTGCCGCGTTTCCCCTCCACCCTCGGCCGCACCCCCAACCCCTCTCTCGATAGTTCCCGGAGGCTCCTGTAGAGGTAGGACTGAAAGGGTTTACGTACTGCAAAGGAAAACAAAATAGGGAAAGGACCAGAGGCCTCTGTCAGTGGACATTCAGAGGAGGTGGACGGAAGGGAGCAGAGCCAAGGGAGGAGCGGGTGGGAGGCGGAGGGGTGCAGTGTGTCCGTCCAGGGACCGTGGGCGGCTGGGGACAAGCGGGGAGCCGGGCTGAAAGCAGAAACAAGAGGTCACGGCAGAGGCTGGCCAGAGGCACTGGGACCTCTGGTGAGCTCTGAGCACTCTGCACTGGCTTGTGAAATCCTTCCCTCAGGGAAGCCAAGGCGTGCGTGGTGCACGGCTCAGAGCTCAAGGACATGACGTCAGAGCAGCTGGACGACATCCTCAAGAACCACACGGAGATCGTGTTCGCGCGGACGTCCCCGCAGCAGAAGCTCATCATTGTGGAGGGATGCCAGCGGCAGGTGAGGGGGGCCCGGCCCAGCCCTGCTCCAAACCTCCTCGGGCTGGGGGTGGGCTCCAGAGAGCACCGGTCTGAGCCCCAGGATGGGTATCCGTGGGGGGGCCCCGGAGAGTCTCCATGTCTCAGGAGAAGGAAGGGCCAGGAAACAAGGGATGATGGGATCCGAGTGACCTCTGGGACTGGTCTCGATCCGACACAATAACGCCTCTCCTGTGCTTCGTGCAGGGGGCCATCGTGGCGGTGACCGGGGATGGCGTGAACGACTCCCCCGCGCTGAAGAAGGCCGACATTGGCATCGCCATGGGCATCACGGGCTCCGACGTGTCCAAGCAGGCCGCCGACATGATCCTGCTGGACGACAACTTTGCCTCCATCGTCACGGGCGTGGAGGAGGGTGAGGGGGCAGGGTGCCCGTCGACTCAGGCGACAGTCGGGTGGGAGCTGCTGGGGCTTGCTGCCGTCCCCTTTGTCCATCATTCCACCTCCATGGTCCCGTGCAGACTGGGAACAATCGGTGTGAGACAAAATTCTGTCAGACTTGCCCGTGATTGGAACGTCACTCTCAGGAGCCTTCCTGCATGAGGCCGAAGGCAAGCACAGGGCTGTGAAGGAGACTGGGACTCTGGTCTCACAGAGTGTCTTCTGCTCCCACACACATTCCAGCGGCCCGCGGCAGGTTCCAAGAGGTGGCTAGTCCCTGGGGCGACTCCATCCGCCCTGTCCCGGGGTTCCCTAGGAACCGGCTGCCTGGGCCATGCTGATGCAGTGAGGGCAGTCAAGCCCCCTCTCTCCCAGAGAGTCCTGAAGACCACGCCCACCTGGGGGGACAGCCCCAGAGTCCGGCTTCCCCGGCTCCCTGCTTTCTGCCTGCGGCCCTCTTGCTGAACTGCCCGTGTGAGCCTAGCAGGATCCTGACGCTTGGCTCCATATTTGGTTCCATTCAACTCCGTGCATTTTCTGAGCGCCAGCCACTACCCGGCTCTATTCCAGATGCTAGGGTCCAACAATGGAGATAAGACACAAATCCTGCCCGCGTGCTCCTTCTTTCTAGTGGAGCGAGACAGACAGTAATACAAGGACATAAGGGCAGTGGAGAGGGCTTGCGGTTCCTGAAAGGGTCGTCAGGGAAGGACTCAAGCCATCTTGCAAGGAGGGAGGAAAGAGGCCCGGGGAGACAGCAAGTTGTTGGGGTAGAAAACGGGATTGGATTCCACCTCGGCCTTGAACTTCTAATGGCTTTTATGTCGGTGTTCTCAGGCGTCTCTATGTAGCGGCCCGGCCCTGTCTCCGTCTCGGGGATGGGGGCTCTTAGCCCCACTGAATCTGAGAACAAGTAGCACACAGACGGGGTGTGCATCGGTTGGGAAGTCACGTGATTCGGGAGCAAAGCTGGGAATGAGGACTGGGCCGAGGTCTCGGACCTCCGGACCCTTCCGGGGCTGTGACGTTGCTTTGTAGTTTTCCTCTGTCCAGGGGCTGGTGTGTGGGTGGTGTCCTCTCTGCACTTCTCACAGAAGGGGGTGCTTCCTCCCCCAGGCCGCCTCATCTTCGACAACCTGAAGAAGTCCATCGCATACACCCTGACCAGCAACATCCCCGAGATCACTCCCTTCCTACTCTTCATCATCCTTAGTATCCCCCTGCCTCTGGGCACCATAACCATCCTCTGCATCGACCTGGGCACAGACATGGTGAGGCCCCAACTGGGCCCCGGCTCACAGAGCTGCTGCGACAGGGTCCAGGGAGCAGGAAAAGCCTGTGTCCAGGGCGAGGGACAGAGCTCACACAAGTCACTCCTCTGTTTCCTTCTGAACTTTGTGTCCCCTGTCACTCCCACCCTCCATCCTCCAGGTTCCAGCCATCTCCTTGGCTTACGAGTCCCCTGAAAGTGACATCATGAAGAGGGTCCCCCGGGATCCAAAGAGTGACAACCTGGTGAACCACCGCCTCATCTGCATGGCCTACGGACAGATCGGTGCGGCCGGACACTTGGGAGGCTGGGGGGCGGGGAGTGGCTGTACTTGCTGGGCCACGGGAGTCAGGGAGATATTTTCATGACAACAAACTGGGTGCTGGGCCCCAGGAACACAGAGCCACTGATGTCTCATCCTGACTTGAGAGCCCGACCGAGAAGGAACAGCTGTACGTAGCACGATGGCATCTTTCCCGGTGCCAAGAAATGAGCACAGACAGGACGTGCGAGAGGAGAACAGAGCAGGGGACTCAGGCATCAGGAGGACAGTCAGGGAGGCCCTGTGGGGGGGGGTCACAGATACACAGTCAGCCAAGGAGGGGGAACTCACACGCCTGCTTGCAGAAGAGCCAGTGGCCGTGCTGGGGGAGCCCTGGCTCCTGAGAAGGGAGCGATAGGGACTGAGGCTGTGACTGTGGGTCACACTGATCTCGGGGCAGCCTACCCCAATATCGAGAGGAGGACACACACGGAGTAAGCACAAACTCAGGCTCGAGACCTATGTTTGAATCCCAATTTCACCCCTACTACCTGTGTGTCCTCGGACGAGGACTGAATCTTTTCGGTGCTTCAGGTTTCCCACCTCTGAAGGTTACAGCCTTGATGACTAGCTTATAAATGTCGTGAGGATGGAGTTCCACAGGGACCTGGTCTGCCCGCTCACCAGGTGGTAGGCAGATGCTGGCATCCGGGGCCAGGCTTCATAGACGCAGGTGTCGACTAAGAAACAAGCAAGGGGCAGTGGGGGAGATGCAAGGAGAGGGCAGGACCTGATGAGAGTCCGCATGTGAGAGGAAGTGGATGCAAAAGAGCCCAGCACACACTCAGTGGGAAAAAAAAGAAAGGATCCTGTCCAGGGTCCTTTCAGTTTTCAGGTTATGGGACTCAAAGATGACTCTGGCTTAGAGCTCCGAGGCAAATGTCACAGCTTGGAGACAAGTCCTACGTCAGTGAAGGGATCAGATCGCTGATGGCAAGCGTCTTTAGCCCTGAAAGCTCAGACAGACACCAGCCCAGCTAGACCCCAGGCATGACCTCTTCCATGGTCTGCCTTTGAGGTCCTTCTCTGAACCAGGCTCTCTGTCCCATGACTGTCATTCACAGGGATGATCCAGGCTCTGGCTGGATTCTTCACCTACTTTGTGATCCTGGCCGAGAATGGTTTCATGCCTCTTGACCTGCTGGGTATCCGCCTGAACTGGGACGACCGGTTCTCCAGTGACCTGGAGGACAGTTATGGACAGCAGTGGGTGAGTCGAGGGGGTAACGCCCGAGACAGTGACCAGTAAGGGTGGAGAAGGGCCAGGGGAGAGTGGAGAATGCAGCCACCTGACAGAGGTGATGCCACGTCTCCATAAGTGACCTCAATCTCCCATCACATCAGCAAATACTCTTCACATGAAGACATTTCAAATGATGACTTCATTTCTGTTCATTCCTGTCCTTACCTTGCTGGATCTTTCCGTTTCCTTGGACCTGGAGGGCTTCCTCATCAAGTCAACTGTTGGGGGCTAGTTTCTGTGTTTCCGGGTTCTAGGAATCATTGCCCCAGAAGTGAGTGCTGGGTCTTCTCTCTCTGTTTTGCTCCCTCCTTCCATGGGAGTTCAAATAACATGACTTCAAGTCTGAAAACCCATGAGCTTTGTATCTCTCTTTCTCACCTTTCTAAACGTGTTAAACCTAGAGGATGCCTCTGTAGTTGTCGTTCCTAAAACCTAAGATGAATGAGGTTCAAACTGAAGACTTCTAGCCAGTAGGATGTGTTCAAGAATTTTAGTATGTTCTCTTCCTACCTGTGAACATGCCTGTCCCACTCTGTAAAGCAGTGGGTGATGTGACACCAATTATTGCTAGCCTCATAGGACCACAGAGGATGCGAAGTCTCTAGGAGACACACAGTCTGTTATCATCACTCTGTAAACAAGCAAAATGAGTCTAGAAGGATTTTGCAGCATGCGCCAAGTCCCACGGGGCATCCCTAGAGGGGCTTCGAGGGAGCTCCACTCTGGTTCCTGCCCGGCACCTTCTTCCTTCTCCATGACGCCTCCCAACCAAGCTAACTGTAGGTTTCTCAAAAGTAGGTTAGAGTCCTGGTTGTTGGAAAGGTGCCCCTTGTACATACTTGGCCTCCCCTAGCTGAGCCCCACGAGGCCATTAGAGGTCAATGTTCCCAGCTACCTACATCGCTCCAGGGCCCAGTGACGCCCAAAGTCATGACCTTGTCAGAATCTCCTGGATCCCCAACTCCAGCCTTTGTTCGTCTTGTGTTTTGATACCATCTCCCTCCTGCTGAGATGCAGCTTGACATATATTTATCTGTGATGAACCTGATCAAAATCGATTTGAAGTAACACCGAATTACATGAAAGATATCTTGAGATATTGCAGAATGGGTTGAGAGCAATTGCCCTGAGGAATAAAGCTCCTAAAGGCAGGGTCTATGCCTCTTCTCCTGCCATAATCTTTAGAAAATTGCATACGGAACTATCCCCCTCAATGCAGGAAGGACCCCACAGACGGCTAGAAGCAAGGAGACCTCCCTACCTTTTAAATCCCTCTCGGCACTCATTCCACTGATCGCCAAGCATTCATTCATGAAGCATCTTCTAGGTACCAGAGGCTCTTCCGGCCCTGAGGGTATGGTAGTGAGCAGATATGGCCAAGTTATTGTTCTTGAGAAGCTTATAGTCTAGTTAGGGGCAGGGCGTGGGAGGGAAGACAGATAATGACTAAATGTGTAACCTACGGTATCAATGGAACTGAAGTCCAAGTAGTGTTGGAACTGAGACACCAGAGTGGGCGGGGTGGAGAGATCAATGTGGTCAGAGAGGAAGAGATGCTTGAAATGGAAATCCCAGAGACACTAGCTATCGGCAAGGACAGATCCGGTGTGTGACATGGGCACCAGCAGCCCCGGCGGGGAGTAGAGGGCCACACCCCTGGAGAGGGAGACCGTGGTGATGGTGGAAGGATCATCCACACGGATGTCTGAATCCCCAGAATCCAGGAAAGGAGCAGGATGAGTCAGGGTGTCAGAGATAAAGTCTCTCAGCAGCCACAGAGCACTGGGGTGCAGGACCACGGCCGTGGCAGTGGCGGGGATGACCTGACATCACAAATGGGCCCGCAGGTCTCGCCCCCAGCACAGCGCGGAACTCATCAACTTCCAACCTTTGCGTTCCAGTCACTCAAGGTGCCATCTTTCCCTCCAAGTGCCACAGCCCATGAGGCTTCATACATGGCATCTCGTCATCACTCGGCCCAGCACGTTCTCCGATTCTTTATTCGATCTATCAGTCAGTTAGAACCATGTCGTTTCCGTCTTTGAAACATGGCCTTCGAGAGGTGCCTCTTCTGTGCTCCCCAAACCTCAGTGACCTCTTGGGACCTACTCTGATGCTGGTTGGCCAGCCTACTTCTCAGCCACACTAGACTTAGGCTCCTTATGAGTAAGATACTGATGCAAGGAAGACCCAAGGAGTGAATGAGCGCTCCTCTCCGGGGAGACCCCCTGGGATACTCCCTTCTCTGCAGCGGGGTGCCCTCTGGCCCCCCTCCCTTTCCAACCTCTCCAGGTCTGCCTTCCCCTTCACACCACCCTTCTTGTTCACCTGCTGAATACCGAGGAGCCATACTCGCGCCACCCCGTGAACTAAGCGTGGGAGGGCGGTGCCAAAGTCAATGACGCAGGTGCTTGCCCTTGAGTTGTTCTCGGTGGGTCAGGAAAGGATGTAAACAACTCACAACCCAACACAGAAGGTGCTGCGAGGAGATGGCGGGAAGTGTGGCGGCCTAAGACCCAACTTGAAGTCCAGGACGTGGGCGGGTGGGGACGCTAGGAGGTAGACCCAGATCCCTTCTGATGTGGACTGTTTCTACTCGCACCCCCTCCCCGCAGACCTATGAGCAGCGGAAGGTGTTGGAGTTCACCTGCCACACGGCCTTCTTCGTCAGCATCGTGGTCGTGCAATGGGCCGACCTCATCATCTGTAAGACCCGCCGCAACTCAGTCTTCCAGCAGGGCATGAAGTGAGCGCCCGCCCCGACCCTCGTGCCCGCGCATGGGGCGCCCGCCCTCCTACCTCTCCCTCCCCTTCTCCAGCACACCCTTCCACATTGCTTCCCAGAAACAAGATCCTAATATTCGGGATCATGGAGGAGACCTTCCTGGCTGCTTTTCTGTCCTACACGCCAGGCATGGACACAGCCCTGCGCATGTACCCACTCAAGTGAGTAAGGGAAGGGGTCCGGGCTGGGGGGCGTGGTCTCCAGCGGGGTGGGGGGCCTGGAGAGGAAGAAGGGGGCACTGAGGGAGAGGAGCTGCAAGGTGGGGGGTCTGCCAGGATGGACCAGGCTACCCTCCCAGGGAACCCAGAGAACCGTCTGTGCTCCCACAGTCGTGTCTCAGGGAGGGACGGGCGGGGCCTGTGCCAAGCGATGGCGCCCCGCGACACATGCAAATTTAGCGGACTTAGCCCACACTTGGCCGGCCCAGGGCCTCTGTTTCACGGTGCCCTGTGGCCTAGCTGTTCAAGGGAACAAGTTGCTTGGAGCGGAAGTGGATATTGAAATAGCCTCATCAGCGCAGGCTAATTCTGCTGCACTTGGGGTGAACAAGTCCCAGGTGTGAATGTGAGCGGGCAGATTCCTACTGTGCGGCCCCTGTTCTGTTCCAATCAGGCCCCTGGTTGTGCTTGTCGGTTTCTATACCCTTGTTGTGAACAGATTTACCAGGAGGGGCTCGGGGTGGCTCAGTGGCATGACAGGCTGACTCTCTGTTTTGGCTCCGCTCCAGATCTCAGGGTCTTGGGGCTCTGCGCTCAGCAGGGGGGCTGCTTCCCCTCTCTGTCCCTCTTCCCTCCCCCCTCCCCATTTGCATGAGCACAAGCGCCATCTCTCAATCTCTCAGAAATAAATAAATCTTTAAAGAAATGGTTTACAGGGAAAAAAGCAAAACCACCATGCCACCCCCTGCCAGGGCCCCACCTGCAGAGGCTCTTAATGGCCTAGACTGTGCTTCCGGCTCCCCTACTTCAAATTCACACCCCCCACCTTTCTGCCCCCTGCAGTTTTACACAATGCTTTGTATGCTATAGGTGCCCAGTTAATGTTTAATAACAGACATTGGCGCAGCCCTTAGAGACTGACAAGCCCAGGTTTGCATTTCACCTCTGCTGGGTGTTATTCCTGACGTGTACCTGCCTGAGCCTCAGCTGTAGCTGCCGCCTCCTTCCCCCACACCGGGTGGGCCCACACTGGGGAGAATTAGGCGCAGGAAAGTGCACAGGGCCACGGTTGCATGGGCCATGGCGGGAGCTTTGGTCATCATAGCTTGATTCCTATTGCTAGCAACGTCCACATACGCGTCCTAGCCGAAGCACTGGGCCTTTAACTGGGCTCCCAAGCACTCTGTATGTACCCTGAGCATAACACACATCACCTAACATTGTATTGCTGCTGTTCTTCTATGTTGTCTCCCTGATCACCTGAGCGCCTTGAGATCAAAGCCTGTCATCATGCCCTAAGTGTTATTCCCTCCCGACCTGCACGGACACAGAGGGACACATGCGATTGCTGTCGCGTGAATCTGTGGCTGCGTGTATGTCAGTGCGCGCGCGTGGGACGAGCCCCGGCCAAGGCCCCCATGGCCAAGATGGCAGCTGCCATCTGATGTCGGAAAGACATTAGGGTTCAAGGCCAAGAAGGAATTCTGGAGATGTCTTTGATGCCAAAAGGTAGTTTTATTAAAGCGCAAAGACAGGACCCGTGGGCAGAAAGAGCGGCTCCGAGGGTTGATTATATACTTTCACTTTATTTTTTTTTTTAAGATTTTATTTGACACTGAGACAGAGTGAGAGACAGCACAAGCAGGGGGAGCAGCAAAGGGAGAGGGAGAGGCAAAGGGAGAAGCAGGCTCCCCGCTGAGCAGGGATTCCCAATACAGGGCTCCGTCCTGCTTCAGGGACTGAGCCCCCCTCTCCCCCCCCCCAGCCCCTGATTATGTATTTGCAAGGTGGGAGGGGCCTGGGGAAGCATCGTTAGACTTTAAGGAATTTTGGGAGCAAGGTTTCCAGGACCCTGAGGGCGCCTATTTCCTATTGTTAGGGAAAGGTCATTTATTATCATCCAATAAAACCTTAGTCCTGAGACCCTTCAGATGTGTATCAGTGGGTCATATCCTTGGAGGATGACTGCCAGAGTGTGTCTTGAGGGGATAGAGATCAAGGAAGTCTCCTAAGGAATTTCTGTATGTTAGTGTCCTTGGAGTCGGGCTAAGATTGCCTTTGGACCTTATGAAGGTATCAACATCAGGACAGTTGAGTCAGTGGGCGGAAAGCAGTGTGAAAATTTAGTTTTCTTTGCCTTCACTTCCCACATCACCTTCCCTCAGTCACTCACTATGGAGCTCTTGAAATACGGCTAGTGAGACTGAGGGACGGAACCTGTAGTTTTATCCAGTTAGTGTGCACTTAAAAACCCAAGCAGTGTCAGATATTATTGTACCAAATACAACTTTCCTGTCTGGGCTGGACTACGTTTTCTTGACCCTTTGAAAATCCAGCATCTGATGTGCAACATGCCCTCTGAGGGAAGTACTCCCCAGGTCTCAAAGACTTAGGGTAAAGAGAAGAATGGAAGCTATCTCCTTCAAATGCCTACATTGGTTCCATGCTAAAATAATGCTACTTTGGATATATTGGGTTAAATAAAAACCTATTATTAGAGTTAATTGCCCCCATTTCTTTTCACTTATTTTAATGCAGCTCCTGGGAAACAGTGAGCCTCATGGGTCGCTCAAAGTATATTGCCCCTGGACGGCACTAGACCAAGCCCCCTCCCTGTCTCTCCCCCTGCCCTCTAATGACGGTAGAGGTTCCGGAAGAAAAACGTTCCCTATGTTTGCAACACGGACAAGTATATCCATCAGTTAAATACGCACCCTGCCCTTGGGCGTAGTCTCAGGGAGACCCCTCCTGCTCAGACGACCCCCCTTTGGGGGTGCAAGGCCCAGAAGACATGCAAGGCAGCGGGGTCTCCCCAAGCCGCTCTGCAGAAGCCAGGAACACCGCTTGTACCTCTAACAGCATTCATCATGCTCTGTTGTCACTGGCTTCTGTTTCCGTGTCCCCCCTCCCCCACCGGGCTCTGACCTCCAAGGGATGATGAGACTGAGGCTCAGTTCTCCGCTGTTCTCTGCACCTACCCTCCTCTGGCCCTCCACTCCCTGCCTCCCTGACCAAAGCTTGTCCCCCCACAGGCTACCCTGGTGGCTCTGTGCCACTCCCTACAGCCTTCTCATCTTTATCTATGATGAAGTCAGAAAACTCATCATCCGACGTCATCCTGGCGGTGAGGCTCTCTGCACCCTCTCCAAGGGGTCACCAGGCTCCTAACAGGCCCTCCCCTCCTGCCTGGTTCCCAGAGGCTGAGTCCCTCTCTCCCCACCCCTTGTCCTCCCTCCCCTCCTGCCTCCCTTCCTTAGTGGCCTCCGCTCCACCTTCCCTAGTTCACTCTGGTCTCCTCTCCTGCACAGGCTGGCTAGAGAGAGAGACCTACTACTGATCTCAACAGAAGAAGAGCTTCCCCTGCGGGGCGTCCCAGGGCTGGGGGTGGGGGGTGGGGTTATGAGCTTGGCACACCAGAGAGAGCATGATTCGGAGCAGAGATGCTGGGATGGGTCACCTGGGATGAGAGAGACAGGCAATCCTGGGGCTGGACCTTGAGGGCACTGGGGAGGGGGGGTGGAGGGCAAGAAGAGCTCTGTCCCATTGGGGCCCAGTGGGGGAGGCGCCGTCCTGTTGAATCAGTAGCCAGTCTAGAGATTAAATGTTTGCAGTGGGCCTCACCTGGCTGGATGTCTGGTTTCTGCAAAGAGGGGATTACTGTGAGGTGTCTCCGAGATCTCCACCGGAGCTGGGCAGGGCGGTCTTTCAGGGACCGAGCTGAGGCTAGGAGGAGGCCAGAGGATGCCCTTTGAGGGCTGCACCACCCAAGACTTAAAGTCCGAAGACCCGAGGGAAGGAGAGGACAGGGCAGGTGGGGCAGGGTCAGAGGCACAGGTGAGATGAGGGAGAAGTGGCAGAGCCCAGCCTCAGGAGGGGGCACAGCAGCCCTGTCCAGAGTGGCACATTGGGCTCATCATGAACTCAGGGCTAGAGGAGATCTCACATCATCTAGGAAGAACCCGAGGTCCAAACAGACCTGGGAAGTGTCCCACGGTGAGAGGAAACTGAGGGGCACAGCCTTCCCCTGGGGATAGGACGCTGGTCCCTGCCCTCCCCTCGGGCATCTTGACCCCATGCCGTCATTCTGGATCCCGCAGACTTTAGGTGACGCACAGGCCCTTACACACCCAGGCTCTGCCCCGCGGGACAGACATTCCCAAAGGTCTGGTCTCCAGAGCCAAGAAGCGGGGTCTGGGCTCCTTGCTGCGTCTCCTCTCCAGGGGAGGAGCCCTGGGCCCTCGCCCCTCCCGCCCCTCCCTGCACCCTCAGAGATGGCTCCTCCTCCCTCTTCACCCCTGTGCGGGCTGTTGCTTTGTGAGCTGGTCCACTCTGCCCTGGAAGTCAGGTCAGGGTCACACCTCTTTGGGGGCTGAGCCCAAAGCACACAAAGCAGACAGAAATGCTGAGGAAATCTGTTGGAAGTCCTAGACTGTCACCAAAAACAAAGCGTGTGCGTTAAGTGACAGCCCCCGTGTGCCTGGTGGTGGGACTAGTGCCCTAGGCAAGTTGACTCTTAGCACCCACCCTGTTTCCTGATGAGTCCCCCCAAGGTCTGATTCCAGCACTAACACCCTTAACCGCTCACAGCCCAGTTCCACAATGAGGGCTGGGCCAAAAATTCACAACCACAAAACCAGAACCAGAACAATAGGGTCCTGAAGGGGGAAGGTCCCCGGATGGGGGAAGGTCCCCGGATGGGGGATGGGTGGAGAGGATGAGAGGCAGTGGGCCGGCCAAGAGGGGGCCATTGTAAGGTGTAGCCAGCCGCTGGGCCCCTGCATCCAGCCCCTCCTGTCATCTCTCCCACCTGTTGCCCTCCCTCCTCCAACAGCAGGTCCCCTAGGGACAGGGCTTTATCAGTCTGGGGTCCTTCCCCTGCTGCTGACTCTGCTAAACCAGGCCTGAAAGATGGAGGGGCCAGGGCATGGGGAGGGAGTGGGGACCGGGAACACTCCTCAGGTTTCAGGAGCAGGAGCTTCGGGTGTCTGGTGGGTTAAAAATACAGAGGCCCCAACTCAGGGTCATTTGATACCTGCTGCTGAGCCCTATTAAGTCCTAGGGCCTGAAAACAGGGGCCCAGAGGGAAGGGACAGAGTAGAAAGTAGGGAGCAAAGCAACAGGGGAGTGGAATGGGGAGCAGGAAGGGGGGTGCAGCCTGCTAGGATGAACTGGGGGGGACTGGGGAGCCCAGGTCACCATTTAGCCCACCTCACACCCTTGAGGGCACAGGTCCAGTGTCTCCCCCTCCCCCCAGTGTGCAGCAGAAGTCCGAAGTCCACACCTGCCCTCCTGTGGGCCTTCCCTCTGCCCGTGGCTGTGGCCCTGGGGCTGTGGGCGGCTCAGTGGCTGTCCTGTGAGACCAGGATATGGGTTCCTAGCCTCTTTGGCTCCAACCGGCCCGCTCAGGTTAGCTCTGGCCGCGCTCCAGTGGCAGCTGTCACTCTTGGACCCCCTCCTGCCACATTCTTGAGATTTTCCGTGGCCTTACTGGCTTCGTGATGCAGGGCGCACAGGAGAGGGGAGAGTTATCCCTCTAACACAATTTCATGCCCCTGCCGGGGTGCAAAATGAACCCTGTCTCTCCAAAATCCGAGATAGCTGGGGGTGGGGAGGGAGGGCTTTGACCCAGCCTCTCCCCTGGGCTCCCTGGCGCCTCAGCTTACCTGTGTCTGGTAAGAGCCCTGAAAGGCCATGAAGAGGGTCCTCCCTTCCTAGGTATATCCAGAGCGGAACTCATCCCCAGCCCTCACCCCCAGGACGGGGCGCTGGAAGTTAGAGCCCCTCCCCCCACTCCACCTGGGCTCTAATTGCATAGAAAGACTCAACCTCCTGGGCTCTGGTGCAGGGCCCCCTCTTCAGGTTTTCCCCGAGTTAACTTCTCCCCTGGCCTTCTTACCCGATCCTCCGTCACAGTGTACTGCGGCAACTCTCCCTGCGCCCACCATCCAGCCCACCATCCAGCCCGGGGAGCCCTCCCTCCCTGCTGTCCCTAGGGAACCGAGTTCCCTTTGACCCAAGTGCCTCCAGCATGAGGAGTGGGCAGCAGCAGCAGCACTTTCCCCTTCGCGGCTCAGAGCCCGGGCCGTGGAGAGAAACCCCAAGCCGCTTTTCCGCAGGGTGGACGCCGGCCAGCCCTTCTGGCCCCACGCCCCGTCCTTCCCCTGCGTCCCGACTTGGGGTGTTGAGTGAAGCACAGGAAAGTGGCGGGGGCCCAGCCAGGTCCCCCGTCCCAGCCGAGGCTCCATCTTTTATTCAGAGAATGACCTCATCCTCGGTCCTGGTTCTAGAAAGGGAAATGCAGGGGGTCTCTCCCTGCAGCCCAAGCGCTTCTCATGGCCCTCTCCGGCGCGGGATCGAGGACACAGTCCCAGGTTTCAGGATGAGAGGCAATCTGGCATTTGTGCCCCTTGGTCCCGCCGTCTGAATTTAATCTCTGACCCAGAAGACCTCCTCTCCACCCCCACTTCTCCCCATCCGAGTACCCTTGCCCTCCCCGGGCTCTCCCTGATGACCCCACGCCTCCCCTCCCCCAGCACAGCTCATTTACCTCCGACTCATCTGGTCCTATTCTTAGCTCAGGCTTTTTCCTTTCTTAATATGGCGATGAGCTTTGGGAGGGGGGTGTTGTGGGGGCCGAGCTGAGGAGCCCTGGCCCTCGGGAAGGCGGTGGGGGAGGGGTGCTGGGAGCCTGGGGGCGAGGCGGGGGAGGGGGAGGCGCTAGGCCCTCCCGGAGCTGTCCTGGGCTCAGAAGGCTGTCCTCTCTGCTGCCAAGGCCCAAGACTATTTAGATGGAGCCAGGTGGGGGCCCTGCGGTGCCAGCCTCGGGGACAGCTCCGGTTCCCTCCCCACCCCCTGCTCCTATCCCTCCTCCTGACCCTTTCACTCTTGGCTCCGTGGGCATTTTGTCCAGAACCCAGCAGTGTCCTCTGTCCCCTTCTCTGGGCCACTCTCCACTCCACCCCCACCGTGAGACCCTCACTCGGGGTTCAGGACCCAGGGCCCCACCCTACCCCAGCTACCCTCTTCTGGACCCGGAGAGCTGACCCGGACCCCGCTCCCTCCTAGCGCACCTGCCCGCAGGATGGGAGCCAGTGCGGGGCCCAGGCTGTGGCCCGCGCTGCTGTTACTACTGGTGCTAGGGGTACCCAGGTTGGGGGTACAGGGAGAGGACGGGCTAGAATTCCCTCAGTATGACGGCGTGGACCGTGTGATCAATGTTAATGCAAAGAACTACAAGAATGTGTTCAAGAAGTACGAGGTGCTGGCGTTGCTCTACCACGAGCCCCCCGAGGATGACAAGGCCTCACAAAGACAGTTCGAGATGGAAGAGCTGATCCTGGAGGTGAGTTGGGAGGGGCCTGCTGGCCCACGGAGCACGGTGGCCTCTCCGAGCCACCCCTAGCCCCCGCGGCGGGACCCGAGGGCAAGGGGCAGTGAGAAAGTGACTTGGAACCCAAAAGTTCCACCATGGGTAGGCACGTTTAGAAGGGAGGGGCTGCAGGGAGACCCCCCCTCCAAGCCAGGGGAGCCTGGCCCTAACTGAGGTGTCCTGGGAAGGGGAGCACAAAAAGAAAAAGGGAGCTGCTTCAGAGGAGGGGGTAGGAGCTGCACAGCGCCCTCAATCTACTCTCCTTGCCAGAACACGCCCCTCTCTCCCAACACCCCAGGTCCCGCACCCCAAGCCCATCTAAATGGGATGCATTTTAAAGGCTACTGCCATCCTATTTGCATGGTGTCTCTTCCTCCTGCTGAAGGTGAACAGAGACCGCCACAGCTCCCACCGGCTTCACTCCCTCTCTCCCTGATTCCTCATCTGCCCCTACTGGGTCAGGCCAGATGCCTTGATGGGAAAATTCTTGCCACCGGAGGAGGCTTCAGAATGCCTTCCGCAGCTTCTCTCTGTGGGAAGGTTCTCCTCGCCCTCAAGCAGACTCACAACAAGAGAAAAGGCCTGTGTTTGGGGGTGCACGGGGGATGAGGTCCCACACACTCTCTAGCAGCATTCATGTTCCGCCCAAACTTCTGGAGTCCCTTCTCCAGCCCGGCACGACAGTGAGGCCCCAGCCTGCCCGCGGGAAGGTCTCCATGTGCCCCTGTGGGTGCTGGAACCTGCCATCTGAAGAATGCACCGAGTATTTTTATCCAGACGGCTCAGCGTCTCTGCCTGTCCACCTGCCAACAGCCCCCGTGTCCTCCGGAGAATCCGGGCGCCCGTGTGGGCTAGGCGGCGTGCAGGCAGGGCTGCACGCTCGCAGCCCAGGGCACCAGGGCTAGTCCAGCGGGGAGGCTGGGGGGCAGGGACCTAGGGGAGTGAGGAAGGAAGGGCTGGGGTACACAGGGCAAGTTCAGCCTCGGTGAGGACAGCCCCACCCATGTCCCCTCTCGTGCCTGCCGCAGTCTGCCTCTGAAGGTGACAAGTGGTGGCCACCGTGACCTCTACTCTCAGATCTCTGGCTTCCGCCACTCCTCAGTGACAGGACTGGACACACCCTCCTGTCCTCCAAAATGCCCCCAGTGGGGGTCCCTCAGAAGAACCCCAGGGACTTCTAATGTCACCTCATACAGAGCACGGCCTTTAATGATGGTGGTGGGCAGGGCTCAGCCCCGAAGCAGGAAGGGCCTCAGTTACTCTGAGGTCAGACCCCCAGCATCCCTGGGCAATCAGAATCAGGAACGACATCAGAAGCTCGCTGTGCACGAGCAACCGTGTCCAGGGGCTGAAACTGAGCTACAGCCCAAGAGGGTGGGCTTGCTGGGAAACAGCTACGTGGCGCCTTGCGTCTCATCGACGACTCTTTCTGTGTCCCAAGTGGCCCCTCCGGGAAGTGCGAGATGGGCACGGGGTGACTGAGAATCCCAGAGCTGATTCTAACCCTCTGTTCCCTCCAGTTAGCGGCCCAAGTCCTGGAAGACAAGGGTGTTGGCTTCGGGCTGGTAGACTCTGAGAAGGACGCAGCTGTAGCAAAAAAACTAGGTAAAGGGAGGGGTGAATGTGGGCCCGAGGAGGCCGGGTAGTGGGGCGCGCGGGATGAGGGAGGCCCAGGCCCACCGTGCCTAGTCCACTGACATCAGGAGAGGTATGGTGGGGGTTCTGGCACCCCCTTCGCACCTCATAGAGGCCCAGGCTCAAATCCCGGGAGGAGGTAGGGGTGGTCTTCTTGGTGCGGGAGGAAAGGGGCCATCGGGGAACACAGGCCGGGCTGGACAGGCCTCTCCCCCAGAGCCTGGGGGGGCGGCGCATAGAGCAGCGGCCACCAGGGAGCAGCACAGGCCTGAACTGGCCTCCGGATGTGGCTGCGGAGGGGGGTCAGTGATGAGGTCATCTGGTCAGTAATAGCAGCGGGTTCCAGGAGTGAGCGACTGGAGTCTTCAGAGGAAATAAAGGAAAATCTGTCTCTGGGGAGCAGAGAAAGGACCTTGCTAGAGTCCACGTCTCCCTATGGGCCCCGACACCCCCACTGAGCCCGCCTTCTTCTAGAGAGCCCTTCCGGCCGCCAGCTGCCTGAGCTAGACCCACAGGCACAGTCCCCAGGCTGTAGGGGCGCGGAGGGAGGTGAGCGGGGTGGGGGGAGGGAGAGGTGGAGGACGTGGGGTCCAGGGGTCCTGGAAGGGGCCCTGGACCCGTGGGCAGCGAGGCTTCCCGGCTCACCTCAGGCTCCTCCCCACGCTCCTCCCCGCTCACCTCGGGCTCCTCCCCGCTCACCTCAGGCTCCACCCCGCTCTCCTCGGGCTCCTCCCCGCTCTCCTCG
>PITA01019818.1:5403-36650 GCA_004023965.1 Spilogale gracilis
GTCTCCCTCCTCACCTCTCCTGAGTCCTCTCTGCTGACACCATGGGGTGCTGTGGTTGCGGAAGTTGTGGCGGCTGCGGCGGCTGCAGCAGTGGCTGCGGGGGCTGCGGGGGCTGCGGGGGCTGCGGCGGCTGCGGGGGCTGCGGGGGCTGCGGTAGCTGCACCACCTGCAGGTGCTACCGGGTCAGCTGCTGCCCGTGCTGCGCCGGCTGCTGCGGCTGCTGTTGCACTACCCCCGTGGTCTGCTGCTGCCGCCGTTCCTGTGGCTGCGGCTCGTGTGGCTGCGGCTGCGGGAAGTGCTGCTGCCAGCAGAAGTGCTGTTGCCAGCAGAAGTGCTGTTGCAAGAAGCAGTGCTGCTGCTAGGCGGACGGTTTGCAGATATTGCTGGGGCGTCTGCTTGCTCCTGTCGCTAAGGCTCCCTTCCATCCCGTCTGTCTGCTCCGGTGTCTGCCTGCGCTTTAGGGCATTTTCCCCCTTTGTTCTCCTGCTCTGAATTTAAGTAAGTTTTGCCATTTAAAAAATCATCATGTAGACATTGCATACAATGTCATCCAAGAAAAAAGAGAGAACCTCCTGATTATTGAGCTCAGCAGCCGTGACTTCTACTGTGTTCTCTTTTTTACATTTTTTTTCTATCTGGACATTAAGTCTTTTTGTATTTACCATAAGTGTTCTTTCCTTCCTGTGGCTGCCGTAGCTTTCTAGATACTCTCCTAAAAATCTCTTAATAAAGTACAAAAATAAAGTCCTAACAGTTGTTATTGTTTTAGTCTTAGAGTTATTTTCACTAAGCTAAAATTACGTTCCTCTGTGGGTTGGGGCTGTCAATACACAGATAATTATGCCTTGGGCGATTACAATCTAGGCATACAGAAATAACCATGAACTCGAGGCAGAATAATGAACATGTCTAAAGGCAGCAATGTGGCGTGCTGTGGCAGGGGTGAGTCCACATGGGCGGGTGGGAATGAGTGTAATGGACTGGAACAGCTTCAAGAAAGACATGACATTTGGGGGTGTGTCTTAAAGAATTAGTGATTTTGACAGGTTGAGATGATTGAGGGCAGGTATTTCAAGGAGAAGGGCGAAAAAGTGAGGGATGGGAAAGTTCAAGACATATATGGGAGCTTGCAAGCCATGAATGTGACTGAGATACAGTCTGGGAATATTTGGAGATAAGCAATGATGAGACTAGGCATACTATTTTTAGTGACAGCAATGACTAACCATTCACATTCCTCTTAAAAGCCAGGCATTCTTCTAAGAACTTACATATTTTCATGGAAGCCATATTATTATGCCCATTGCACAGAAAGAGAGGTTAAGTCACTTGCTTAAAGCCCATGGATGCTGCTGGTGGGGCGCTGATGGGATACAGTGCTACAGGCTGGTGGTTTTTGAGAGGGGGTGTTTAACTGCAACATACAGAGCTAACTGGTCCAGGAAGAGAGCTGAAGCTAGGTCAGCAATCCTGGGAAAGACAATGAGGACCTAATACAATGGCAAATGCAACCGGAAGTGTATGTGTGGAGTGATAAAACCATAATAGAAAACTCACTGCTTGAGGACGGTTTCTGCAATCACAAAATAGGCAAGATACTAATGGTGATTGCCAAGGACTGAATAATGCCTCCCCTTCTGCCATTCCTGGGTGGAAACCCTAACTCCCAGTGTGATGGTATTTCAAGATAGTGTCTTTGGGATAATTAGATTTAGATAAGGTCCTGAGGGTGTGACCTCATGACGGGATTGATCTTTCAGTATTCCTAAGAAGACTGGATTCAGATTGTAGACTAAAAATATGCTTTGTATGGATCATAAGGCTTAGCATACATTACAGCTTGTGAATAATATTAGGATGATTAGATGCTAATTATAACGTATGTATCTAACCTATATGTTTTACATGTTTACATGTTACTCATATTTAACATTGTTTATTTATGTTATACATGTTATCTTAATAGGTCATATGCATATTTTTATATATACGTATAAAATGTATATATAAATGTATTTATATATACATATCTATAAATGTATTTATATATACATATGTGTTGTATGTATACACTACACATACACACATATATACATATACACACATATGCATTCAGATTATGAATTTTATAATGCAAAACATGAGTTTTTTCTTCACCCATTTGTAAAATCTAGTGGTTTGTGAAGATATATTCTCCAACACTGTTGTTTCTGGGAAGGTTTGCCTCCATCCCCTGTCTGTTCCTTCCTGATCATTGGGTGCACCGTGACTCCGGGGACTTTGCCCATGTGTTTACTTTACCCTCCGTGGATTCTATGATCCAGGTTATCACAGGTTAGAGCATTACCATCCAAAAGAACTTTGGTCACTTCAAAGCAGCCAAAGCAAGACATAGGAATATTTAGTATATACTTATGTACGGAATGTCCTAGAATTGTGTTTACGGGCTGTCTAGGGAGGAGGAATGCAAACTTCAGTGAGAAGGATAGGAATGTGCTGGAAAGGACGGACGAACAGTGGTGGTTGAGTGGGCTTGCCTTTCAATGTCGGAAAGGTAAGATTTGGCCCATCTCTATTTTTCTTTGGACCTGACTTCTGGCTCTCTTTGCTGTTAGAGGTTAAATGACCCATTTGATAAAGATGCCTGAAGTTAAAACAGAGCCTTATTGACTTTTGTTTCATCTATGATTCAGGTTCTCTCAACAAGAGTGTCTTTACACCTTGGCAAGACCCTGAAGTAATAGCGTAGTGCCTTAAATGTCTCCTACATTTTCAATTGATTTGAGTAATTATTTCTCCTTTTTATTTGTCAGGCTAATTAAATTAAAATCAGATGATATTGAACTGAACGTCCTGTGATAATAGACTTATAAGGCTTACAATAAAAAAAGACTTACAATATTTATTTTCATACGAGATAAATTTCTAGGGTCAATTATGAAGAAATGTAGTATAACACACTCCATGACTTTTTAATTCACTTCTTGTAAGGACATCATCTGCCAAGAGCATCATACTGTGTTAGTTTCTTAGCATTGAGGGAGCAAAGCGCCAGAGGCTGGATGGCTTAAATCACTGCAAGTTATTTTCTCACAGTTTTGAAGGCTGGAAGTCCAAGATGAGAGTTTGGGGAGGTTTGACTTCTCCTGAGGACTTTCTCCTAGGCCTGAAGATGGTTATCTTCTGGCTGGGTCCTCACAGGGACTTTTCTCTATGCACTTTCTCTTCTTATAAAGCTAACACCCATCATATTGGATTAAACCCCCACCCTTAAGCCTTTATTTATCCTTAATTACCTCCTGAAAGGTCTTATCTCCAAATACCCAAGGACTAGCATCCTTAGAGGAACACAGTGGTGGGAGGACGGACACATGGAGGAATGTCATGTGGTGACAGCAGCGGAGTTTGGAGTTGTGCAGGTGTCTACAGAGGAATGTCAGATCACCAGAAAAACAGCAGAAGCTAGAAAAAGGCAAGGAAGGTTCCCTCTATGGATTTCAGAGGGAGCAGGCATCTGGATTTCTGACTTCTGGCTTTCAGATTATGAGATAATAAATTTCTGCTGTTTTAAACCACCCAATTTGTGATTCCTTGTTACAGCAGTCCTGGAAAACTAATACAGGGGTCAAGTACTCTACATTTAAGAGTGTATATAAAGAATAGCTATTGATTTCTTTCATTTGGTCCTATATGTGGTCACTGGGCAGAGCTCTCACACTAGTACTAATGACTTCTCAGTTGATCCCATTACTATTTCTACATATCTTTGGCTTGCTCCTAATAGTAATGGCAATATACCTAAAGCCTCTCCATAAATATAATGTTCGATGTAGATTACTTGGACATTTCTAGGTACTCTTTGAAAAACAACATAAGAAGCTGTCAAGTTTTATGAGATGCTTTTTCTATAGAAGTTGAAGTAGTCTTAACTTTTCTCCTTCAGTTCATCGAAGTTGTGAATTTTATAAGTGAAATTTTATGAGTGAAAATACACATTTTTTTTTTCCTGGTATGGTCCCTACATAGTTTGGAGTCAATATTAACATTTGCCTTATAAAATGAGCCAGGCAGCTTTCTTTTTAAAAAAATATTTTGTAGAACAACTTTATAAATAAAGAATTAAGTATTTTAAAGAATTTGGTAGGATTAACTAAGAAAGGGGTACTTGAAAATGTTTGTGTATTTGTTGATAATTTTAAAAAATGCAAGGTTAAAAAAACGCAAGGTTAATAAGAAGTTAAACAAATTGATGGAAAGATGAAACAAAACATGAACTAGATACATCTGAGTCAACGTGGATGTATTTCTCACAAACAGTGAATAGATACAGCAAGACAATGAAATTAGTTTAAAAATTATTTTTAAAATGAGAAAGGCACAACTTAAAAAAATTAATTCCAGTGTAGTTAACATACAGCATTATATTAGTTTCAGTTGTCCAATGATTCAACAGTTCCATATATCACCCAGGCTCATTGAGATAAGTGTGCTGTCAATCTCCTTCACCTATTTTCCCTACCCTTGCCTCCCTTCTAGTTACCACCTGTTGTTCTTTATAGTTCAAAGTCTGTTTTTTAGCTTATCTCTCATTTTTTCTCTTATTCATTTGCTTTGCTTCTTAAATTCCACATATGAGTGAAATCATATGGCATTTGGTATTTGTCTCTCTCTGACTTATTTCACTTAGCATTATACTCTCTAGCTTCATCACTATTGTTGCAAATAGCATGATTTCATTCTCTTCTATAGCTTAATAATATTCCATTGTTCATACATACCATTTCCTCTTTATCCATTCATCTACTGATGGACATATGAGCAGCTTCCATAATTTGGTTACTGTAAATAATGTTGCAGTAAACATAGGGGTGCATGTATCCTTTTGAATTAGTGTTTTTGTGTTCTTTGGATAAATACCCAGTAGTGCAATTGCTGTTTTGAGGACCTTCCATACTGTTTTCCACAGTGGCCGCACCATTTTGCATTCTCACCAGCAGTGGCACATTCCTTTTTCTCCACATCCTTGCCAACATTTATTGTTCTTATGTTGTTGACTTTAGCCATTCTGACAGGTGCAAAGTGGTCTCATTTTGGTTTTGATTTGTATTTCCCTGATAAAGAGTGATGTTTTCATGTGTCTGTTGGCCATTGTCTTCTTTGGAAAAATGTCTGTTCGTGAAAGGCACATCAACTTTATGATTCTGTCTCTCTCTCTTTTAAAGATTTATTTGAGAGTACACATAAGTGTGCATGTGCGTGTTGGGGAAGGGCAGAGGGAGAGAGAAAGAGAAGCGAACTTCCTGCTGAGCGCGGGGCTCACGCAGGGCTTGATCCCACAACCCCGAGATCATGACCTGAGTTGAAAGCAAGAGTCAGACACTTAACCAACTAAGCCACTTAGGTGCCCCTAGGATTGTCTTTTGGGCCCAAGAGGGAATCAGTTGGTCGAGCTTATTGAAAGGAGGTCATACTCTAGTGTCCCTCCCTGCAAAAATTATCTTGTGAACACACTTCCTGCATGTGCCCTTAACACACTATGGATAAAATACTAAATGGGTCTCATAGCTTTCTCTGCCTGACTTTGGTTGAGGAGATGCTTTGAGTCAACTTTTCTGTCCAGTCCAGTGAAGAACAGGGCTGCATTATATCTGTAGTTATATGTTAGTTTTTCCTCTTAGTGTGTTTCACATGGGTCTAATGCTCCCTTTCGTCATGTTTTCAACTCTTAACATTTTATTTATTTATTTATTTATTTATTTATTTATTTATTTATTTATTTATTTATTTGACAGAGAGAGATCACAAGTAGGCAGAGGAGCAGGCAGAGGAAGAGGGGGGAAAACAGGCTCCCTGCTGAGCAGAGAACCTGATGCGGACCTCAATCCCAGGACCCTGAGATCATAACCTGAGCTGAAGGCAGAGGTGTAACCCTCTGAGCCACCCAGGCACCCAACTCTTTATCTTTTTGTGTGTGTTTTTTAATAAGCCGTCTCAAGTCCTTTGTGAAATCAAGTGGAGTATAAATAAGCAAGAACTTCAGCTAAGTAGAATGTTGGGAATTACTTGCCCTTGCTGGAGCTTCCCAGAATTCAGCTTCCCAGACTGGTTCCTATTATTCCACCCTGAGCAGTTTTATTCCTACAGGAAAAATGCATATGTTATGGAAAACCTTTCTTTATGTGCATTTCTCCCTCTTCCACCTACCTTATCCAGTGAAAAATGGACCCAATAATTCCTCCAAACACTAAATTGGGCATAATGCCAAAGAGAGGCAGGTACGATTAGAAGAGAAGAATTTCACCTGTACCATGATAAATGCCCTTTCATCTCACTCAGAAAGGTAGATTTTCATAGTCTTATGTTAAGGAAATTCAGATGCCATGTTTTCAATGAGCTATGCAAATTATTCTTCTTCAAAGTAGATATCTTTTTCATATTTTTAAAATTGTTTCCTACTTAGCCATCTCTGAAGGCCATATTTGCTAACAAAGACTTTTGAGTAGTGTCCATTCAAATGGAGAAGAAAAATGGTCTTACTGAAGACCCTCAAGACACACACACAGGACCTCTTGTTCTGAGATCTGCCTCTGTGTCTTCTCATGCTGCGACTGGTCTCAAAACCCAAATTACAACTCCATATGTGTTTTCATCCTTGTTTTGCAGAGACTGATTTTGGAGGTATCAAATCCAAATTTGAGGTTTCTTTCTTCTTTTTAAAAGATTTTTATTTGTTTATTTGAGAGAGAGAGAGAGAGTGAGAGAGCGAGCACAAGTTGGGAGAAAGGCAAAGAGAGAAGCAGGTTTCTTGCTGAGCAGGGAGCCCGATATGGGGGTTGATCTCAGGACCCTGACATCATGACCTGAATTGAAGGCAGGCACCTAATGACTGAGCTACCCATGTGCCCCTGAATTTGAGATTTCTTATTAAGATATCATGGTGTCCTTTTTCAGAATGAAACTCACTCTTGATTTCGCTCCTTCTTTTCTTTCCTTGTCATTTCTTCATTTGTATTTCTCCACTTGAAAAAAATTATATATATATATGTATATACATATATATGAAATATATGTATGTACGTACATAGGTATACACACACATATATGAAATAAATTGGCACATAATGAACAAATGGGCACTGTGTTTAGAAAAACATTTTTTTCTTTAATTTTGTCTCAGACAGAAATAACTTTTCTGGTGGCTTTTTTTTAAAATAATGAAAAATAAAGTTTTATTAGTTTTCAAAAATAGCTTATTATGTGTATATCTTCACGATCACACTGTCACAACATATTCTGCTTTCAAAGACGACTCTCTTTTCGTTGGGCATTTTTTGGTTAAGACTCTGATTACTACAGCCTTCTTTGGCATGTTTGGGACTCACTGAGCACGAATAGCATCTTTCAGTCTAAACTTTACAAAGGAGGGCACTTAGTGCATCCCATAGCCAGAATCTTTCTGCAGGGTCCGATGTCGATGCCTCCGTCTGCTTAGGTGTGAGCAGGGGTGGTGCTGTGTGTCCTGATGATGCTAATTTGTGAGGGGCAGTTGGCTGAAGCCCAGGAGAGGGTCTTGAAGGATTAGCTTGAAGCAATAGGTGAGGAAGATCAAGGTTGATTTTGGAGTTCTCATTCCTGTTCCTCTTCACGTCTTAGGTCGGTGGTGGTGGTGGTAATGGTGGGGAGGGCTCATGTTTTCACCTGTCTTCAGTGACTCATGTGTTCCCTTTCTTTCTCAAAACCTACTCTCAGGAAATATTTGATAGCAGAAGTCACTTCTTAAAAGTTGAAGGTGACTAGTCCCACGCAAAGTTTCATTTAATGTTTTAACTAGGAACTATGTGCCTTTCCAGGAATGTCAACTGTGAAGCACTTTTGTGTTGTGATGTTCTGCACAAGTTCTGGTCTGGAGAGGAGAACTGCCTGCATAGATAACACACAGAGTGTTAATCTGCTTAAATAATAATTATGCAAAATAAGAGTTAATGGCACACTAGATAATCATCCAGCATTTGTGCGCTGACCCTTTGGCATGTAGCACGAGAGAGTCGAGTGCACCAGATTCAGAGAAGGACAAGGTTTATTAATTGGCCGCAATACATCTTTATGGCCATTTCTCCAGGCTCTGTTTTCCTAGCAGGAAAAATGGTGTCTTGAATGTTTAACACTGTTTGATAGCTGCTGTTCTTTGTCTTCAAAAGAGCATGAACTATTTTGTTAAGCATGGGCACTTTAAATCAAATGGTGCTAACCACCGTATAAGATCTCTTGTTTTCTTTTTTTGCTCTTAGCTTTTTTTTTTTTAATAGGGAAAATTACTGAAACAGAATCATCATGTATGTAAGGGTGTATGTACAACATATCTTATAAAGAAGGTAGCATGTGGGGTGCCTGGGTGGCTCAACGGGTTAAGTGGCTGCCTTCCATTGAGATCTTGGTCTCAGGGTCCTGGGATTGAGACCCCCACCCTCGAATGGTTCCCTGCTTAGTGTAGAGTCTGCTTCTGCCTATCCCTCTGCCCCTGCTCGTGTGATTTTTCTCTTTTTCTCTTTCAAATAATTAAATGAAATCATTTGTTTAAAAAAGAGAGAGAGCATGTGTTACACAGACGCATGCTAGTCATGAATCAATAGGAGTGCCCTCCCCTCCACCCCCACCAGGTTTTGAGTCTGCCAGTTCTGAAAGTGGAAAACTGAAAGAAGTCCAGAAAGACAAAATAGAAGGACACAGAAGGATTAGATGGGGGAAGAAAAATAGATAGGATCCTGCAAGAAGAAAGCCAAGGCTAGGTTCTTTGGGAATTAGCGGGTCATTTTCAGAAGGTGAGAAGATGAAGAGGTAGACCATGTTCCAATGCAGAGGGCGCTCAAGAGATAGGAGAGTAAAAATGTTTAGGATGTTTTTCCCTGACTTCTACAGTTTGTTTCCCCACTTTTGAACTTCGCTAAGAGGTTGCGTGAAGATTCATATCTTATTTGTTTCCTAGATAATGTGACTCTCTGCTAAGACAGACCACAAGGCAATGCAGCCTCACAAAGAATGTATACACCTGTCTACCACACTATTGAAACCAGTGAGGATTTTATATCATGAAAGGAAATCTGGTAACGGAGAAATGTAAATGGTCCAACTATGGACAAAGGAAAAAAGCAAAAGTCCATGGTGAAGCTCATAACTTAAATATAATCACTTTTACATTTGGTAGCTACACTCAGTTTTTTTTTCTCTACACTAATACTAATGTAGAGTTAATATTTGCAAAGCAAGACTGATTTCTATCTATATACTTTTGTGCAACTTTCCTTTTTCTCTTGTTAGGAAAACATGCTATCTCTTTAGTCTCTACATATCTTTTAGAAATTCTTGCAAAGCTTTCCTTATAGATGCACTACAATTGTTTTTAAAACCTTCTCACCATTATGGAACATTTAAGTGGTGTCAAATTTTTAGATATTGTCAACAGTGCTGCAATGAGCATCCTTGAACATATGGACATATAGATTCTACCAAAAACAATCCTTTAAAAAATGTAAAAGATCTTATATAATTCTTTGTATTTCTATGTTATTGGTTGTAACTTCTCCTCTTTAATTTCTGATTTTATTTATTTGAGTCCTCCCTCCTTTTTTCTTGATGAGTTTGGCTAAAATTTTGCAAATTTTATTTACCTTTGTTGCAAAGAACAAGCTCTTAGTTTTACTGATCTTTTCTCTTGTCTTTTTAGTCTCTATTTCCTTTATTTCTGTGCTAATCTTTGTTATATATCCTCCCTTATTCTAACTTTGGGCTTTGTTTTTCTTTTTCTAGTTCCCTGAGGTATAAAGTTCCATTGTTTATTTGAGATCTTTCATGTTTCTAAGTGTGAGCGTTTATTGCTATGAACTTTCCCTTTAGAACTGCATCTCATCAGTTCTGGTGTAGTCCTTTTCCATTTGTCTCAAAACATTTTTTGATTTCTCTTTTGATTTCTTCTTTGACCCATTGGTTGGTTGGTAGCATGTTGCTTTCTCTACATATTTGTGAATTTTCGGGTTTTCCTCATTTCTAGTTTCATACCATTGTGGTCAGAATAGATGCTTGATATGATTTCAGTACTCTTAAATTTATTGACTTGTTTTGTGGCCTAACATATGATCTCTCCTGGAGAATGTTCTATGTATATCTGAAAAGAATGTGCATTCTTTTGATTTTGGATGGACTGTTGCTTATATGTTTATTAAATCCATCTGGTCCAATGTGTCATTTAAGGCCAATGTTTCCTTATTGATCTGTCTGTATGATCCCCCCATTGATGTAAATAAAATATTAAAATCCCCTACTATTGTACTGTTCACTATTTCTCCCTTTAGGTCAATTAATATTTGCTGTATATATTTAGGTGCTCCTATGTTGGGTGAATAAATACTAAAAATGGTATACTCTCCCTTGATTGACCTCTTTATG
Source organism: Spilogale gracilis (assembly GCA_004023965.1). Taxonomy (NCBI): domain Eukaryota; kingdom Metazoa; phylum Chordata; class Mammalia; order Carnivora; family Mephitidae; genus Spilogale; species Spilogale gracilis. The sequence continues at coordinate 15,844 of PITA01019818.1, forward strand.
ATGATGTAGTGCCCATCTTCGTCTCATTACTGTTTTTTGTTTCAAAGTTTATTTTATCTGATATAAGTATAGCTACTCCAGCTTTCTTTTGGTTTCCATTTGTATGAAACAGCTTTTTCAAACCCTTCACTTTCAGTCTCTGTGTGTCTTACATCTAAAATGAGTCTCTTATAGGCAGCATAGAGATAGGATTTTTAAAAAATTGATTCAACCCATTTTGTGTTCCTGATTGATTCATAGTAATTATTGATAGGTATGTACTGACATTCTGTTACTTGTTTTCTGGCTATTTTTATAGTTTTCAATTCCTTTCTTCTTCTCTTGCTCTCTTGCTTTGTGACTTGGCCCTTTCCTTCCCTTCCTTTCCTTTTCTTTTCTTTAAAAGAGAGAGAGAGTCACATGAATGTGAGGTGGGGAGGGAGGTGCAGAGGGAGGGAGAATCCTAAGCAGGTTCCATGCCCAGTGTGGAGCCTGTTGTGGGGCTCGATCTCATGGCCCTGAGATCATGACCTAAGCTTAAATCAAGAGTCAGATGTTTAACCGAATGAGCCATCCAGGTGCCCCTGATGCTTTTCTTTAGGGGTATGCTTATATTCCTTTCTCTTTAATTTTTGTGTATTTACTATAGGCTTTTGCTTTGTGGTTACCACAAGGTTTACATATAGTAATTTATATCTAAAACAATCTATTTTAAGTCGATAACAACTTAAAATTTGAAATGAAAGAGCTATTACAACTGATACCACAGAAACACAAAGGATAATTGGAGACTACAATGAACAATTATACGCCAACAAATTGGACAACCTAGAAGCAAGGGATAAATTACTAGAAACATACAAACTAAAAGACTGAATCATGGTGAAACGAGTAATCTGAACAGACTGCTTACTAGTAAAGATACTGGGTCAGTAATAAAAAGCTTTCCTACAAACCAAAGTCCAGGACCACATGGCTTCGTTGTCAAATTCTATTTAACATTAAAAGAATTGAGACGCCTTGTTGGTTAAGTGACTGCCTTCGGCTCAGGTCATGATCCCAGAGAACCAGGACTGAGCCCCACATTGGGTTCCCTGCTCCACAGGAAGCCTGCTTCTCCCTCTCTCACTCCCCCTGCTTGTGTTCCCTCTCTAGCTGCTTTTCTCTCTGTCAAATAAATAAATAAAATCTTTAAAAAAATTAAAAGAATTAATGCTAATACTTCTCAAACTCTTGCAAGAAATGGAAGAGAAGAGAAATATCCCAAATTCATGTTATGATGCCAGCATTATTTTGATACCAAAACCAGACAAGGATGCCACATGAAAATTATAGGTCAATATCCCTGATGGACATAGATGCAAAAATCCTCAACAAAATACTAGCTAATGAAATTCAACAATACACTACAAAGATTATACTACACCTAAAAGTAATATAAGATTTTATGTCAACTAAACTTCAATTTAAAAATAAAAATGGGTTATACACCATGATCAAGTGGGATTTATTTCAAGGATGCAAGCATGGCTTGATATCTGCAAATCAGTCAGTGTGATACACCACATTAACAAAATGAAGAATAATCACATAATCATCTCAATAGTTGCAGGAGAAGTGTTCAACAAAATTTAGCTTCTATTTATGATAAAAACTTTCAACAAAGTGGGTATAGCGGGAAAGCACCTCAACATAATAAAGGTCATATATGACAACCCTACAGTTAACATCATACCCAACAGTGAAAATATTTAAAACCTTTTCTCTAAGACCAGGATCCAGATGAGGATGCCTACTTTCACTACTTTTTTTTTTTTTCAACATAGCATAGAAAGAAAAATAAAAGGCACCTAAATTGGAAAGAACGAAGCAAAACTATCACAATTTTCAGATGACATTATACTATATATAGAAAACCATGACTCCACCAAAAACACTGTTAGAACTAATAAATTCAGTGCAGAATAAATATACAAAAATCTGTTGTGTTTCTATACACTGAAAGTGAACTACCAGAGAAATAAAGTAGTCCCATTTACAATTGCAACGAAAAGGGGCACCTGGGTGGCTCAGTTGGTTAAGTGACTGCCTTCGGCTCAGGTCATGATCCTGGAGACTGGGAATCGAGTCCCACATCCAGTCCCACATCGAGTTCCCTGCTCAGCAGGAAGCCTGCTTCTCCCTCTCTCACTCCCCCTGCTTCTGTTCCCTCTCTGGCTGTGTTTCTCTCTGTCAAATAAATAAAATCTTAAAAACAAACAAACAATTGCAGCAAAAGAACAAAATATTTAAGAATGAAATTTTTTTTAAAAGATTTTATTTATTTATTGACAGAGAGAAACACAGCTAGAGAGGGAACACAAGCAGGGGGAGTGAGAGAGGGAGAAGCAGGCTTCCCGCGGAGCAGGGAGCCCGATGTGGGGCTTGAACCTGGGACTCTAGGATCATGACCTGAGCTGAAGGCAGTCGCTTAACCAACTGAGCCACCCAGGCGGCCCATGAATGCATTTAACAAACAGAAAGAATTGTATGTTGAAAACTATATTATTAATAGAAGAAACTGAAGACACAAACAAATAGGAAGATATTCTGTGCTCATCAATCGAAAGAATCAATGTTGTTAAAATGTCAATATTATGCAACACAATCTACAGATTCAGTAAAATCAAATTATCAATGGCTTTTTTTTTAACAGAAAGAACAAATAATCCTAAAACTTGTATAAAAGCACACATACACACACACACACACACACACACAAACACCAAAGAGTCAAAGCTATCTTCACAAACAAGGACATGCTGTCTGCTTTCAAACCACGTATACATTTCAAACCTGTAGTAATTAAACCATTATAATACTGGTAAAAAGATCAGATACATAGGTCTATGGAACAGAATAAGGACTCCAGAAATAAATCTGTGCATATATGGTCAATTAATTTAAGACAAAGGAACCAAGAATATGCAATGGGGAGAGGCTAGTCTATTCAATAAATGGTGTTGGGAAAACAGAATAGCTTCATGCAAAAGAAGAAAACTAGACCACTACCTTATGCCATATGCAAAACTCAAAGTGGATTAAAAACAACATAAAACCTGAAACCATACGACTTTTAGAACAAAACATAGTGAATAAGTTCCTTGATATAGGTCTTGGTGAATTTTTGAATCAGACAGCAAAAGAAACAAAGGCAAAAATATACAAGTGGGACTACATCAAATGAAAAATCTTCTGTATAGAGAATGAAACTATCAGCAAAATGAAAAAGCAACATACTGAATGGGACGAAATATTTGTAAGTTATATATCTCTTAAGGGGTTGATATACAAAATATATAAAGAACTGATTCACCTCAAAAGACCCAAATAATCCAATTGAAAAATTGGAAGAAGACATAAACATAAAAGACATTTTTCCAAAGAAGACATACAGGTACATGAAAAGATGCTCATATATCATTGTAGTCTTAATCACTGAGGAAGTGAAAATCAAAACCACAATGAGATATCACACCTATTGGAACGACTATTATCAAGAAGACAAGAAACAACAGGTGTTCGTAGGGATGTAGAGAAAAGGGAACCCTCTTGCACTATTGATGGGAATGCAAGCTGGTGCAGTCACTCTGGAAAACAGTCTGGAGGGTCCTCAAAAAATTAAAAATGGAAATACCATATGATCTAGTCATTGCACTACTGGGTATTTACCCAAAGAACACAAAACACTATCACCCATTTTAAAAATTGGATTACTTGTTTTTTGGATGTTGAGTTGTATCAGTTCTTCATATATTTAGATACCAACCCTTTTATTTATTTATTTATTTATTTATTTATTTATTTATTTATTTATTTATTTGACAGAGAGAAACACAGCGAGAGAGGGAACACAAACAGGAGGAGTGAGAGAGGGAGAAGCAGGCCTCCCGCCGAGCAGGGAGCCCAATGTGGGACTCAATCCCGGGTCTCCCGGATCATGACCTGAGCCAAAGGCAGTTGCTTAACCAACTGAGCCACCCAGGCGCCCCAGATACTAACCCTTTGTCAGATATGTTATTTGCAAATATCTTCTCCCATTCCATAGGTTACCTTTTAGTTTTGTTGATTGTTTCCTTCGATGTGCAGAAGCTTTGTATTTGATGTAGTCTTAATAACTTCTTTTCACTTTTGTTTCCCTTGCCTCCAGATACATCTAGAAAAATATTGCTACAGGCAGTGTCAAAGAACTTACTGCCTGTGTTCTCCTCTAGGATTTTTCATGGTTTTGGGTCTCACATTTAGGTCTTTAATCCATTTTGAGTTTATTTTTGGGTATGGTGTGAGAAAGTGGTCCACTTTCATTTGTTTGTATGTAGCTGTCATTTTCTTCTTTTCTTTCTTTTTTTAAAAGATTTTATTTATTTTACAGAGAGAAACACAGGCAGAGAGAGAACAGAAGCAAGGGGAGTGAGATAGGGAGAAGCAGGCTTCGCGCTGAGCAGGGAGCCCGATGTGGGGCTGGATCTTGGGTCTCTGGGATCATGACCTGAGCTGAAGGCAGTCGCTTAACCAACTGAGCCACCCAGGCACCCCATTTTCTTCTTTTCTTGAAAGGAGAGTGAAAAGGAACTCATGCCCACTTTGAATCACATGACCCTGGTCTCTGCTTAGATCCTTCTTTTGTGGGTCAGCATCATTCCTGAGCTTTTAAGGTCAAATTGTTTTATTCCTGGCTCCCAGTTTCATCACTTTAATAGAAAAAAACATGCATTTACATAAAACCAAAAACGGTCTTTACTGGAAAATGAACGAACTTATACTATGTGAAAATCCATTAATAAAAGTCAGATACCAATACCAGTAATTATAGGACTATGTCATACCTGTGTCTAGAGTAATATATGTAACTTACAATGGAACGGAGAAGAGGAAATTTTGGAGTGCTAAGGAGATACAACGAGGGGGAGAAGCTCCATGAAGAGAAAGTAAGTGTGGGTAGGCAGAAATCACCTTGTAGACAGTGATGAGTGTGAGACAGGCCTGTGGGGTTAATCCTGAAACTCCCCTCCCCCGCTGTGGATCTTTGTAAGCAGTGGAAAGCCAGACTTTATCTTCCAGGCAGTTGTGAAGCAGACAGGACTTTGGAGCAAGGGAGTGGCCTGATCAGATCTGAACTCTCCAAAGTCCTCTCTGATGAGGAAAATAACCAAAGCAAAGGGTATGAACAAGGGATTCACTGGGCAGGGGGGTCTATGACAGGAAACGGTGCAAATAATTCAGAAAATGTGAAACCCGTAGGAAAGAATTAAGAGACTCCTGTGAAGTCGACTTTCTGCCATTTCACGTTTAAGAATGAAACAGTAGGCGATGTGCCTGGAAAGGTAGACACCTCAACAGAAAATTGTGATAAAACACCAGTTAGCTCTTACTGCATGCTTACTAGGGGACTTTCTAAGCCCTTTTCATATATTAGCTCATAAAATCCATGCAACGATGCCATGATGTAAATTCTGTTTTACTTCCATCTTACAGGTAAAGACAATGAGGTGCACAGAAACATCAGGTGATCTACTCACCATCATTTAACTACTAGGCAAATCTCGCGCTCCAATTTAGGCGGTTTGGACGGTGAACCGCAGCTTTTAAACTCAACCCTGCGCTGCCACCTTGTGGCTGAACCTGGGAAGTGCAACAACAGAGGTGTGTCTGGGCCCCTGTGAGGTCCGTGAAGGCTGCGGTAAGATGAGAACTTGGAGCCGAAGTTGGGAAGATGTTTGCGACAGAGGGCTGGAGGACACTTCAGGCATTTGAGACAGAGGGAGCAACACGTGCCAAGGCAGGAAGGCTACAGTTTCCGCACCCTGCGTGGGGAACATGATGATCCTGGTAAGCCAGGAGGAAAATGGGACATGTCAGGAGATGAAGTGAAGAGGTCATGGAGACCACCTTATAGGGGACCTCGTAGGGACTGGGACTTTGAGCTTGAGATGATGGGAAACCTATGGAGAGAAAACCATGGGAGCGATGGGGTGAGCTTCCCATTTGACAGAAATTGCCCTGTTGTCAAAAGAAAGCAGGAAAACGGATGGGAGAGCTGAGATCAGGCCAGAAGGCCAACAGAGCAGCCCGGGGGAGAGGATGAGCTGCTCGTGGAGGGCTGGGAGGACAGGGTGGTCAAGGAGGGTTTCCCGGGCAAAGTGGTCAGAGCTTGGGAGTGGACGTGAGGTGGAGGGACGAAACAGAGCCTGAAGAGTGATGGTGGGGTCCACAGTCATGATGACCTGCAGTGGGGAGGAAGCAGGGGGAGCAGATTCGGGGACTCCAGGAAAAAGACACGGGTACAGTTGTTTATTTTTTCCAAAGCTCCATAGTGGTGACCCTCCATCCGGGAAGATTTTAACTGAAGCAGATATTTGGCAATGTTCAAGCATAGTTCATCATCATAATCGGTGGTGGACACTATTGGTTACTGCTGAACATCCTACAGTGCCCAGGATGCCCCCACAACAAAGAATTTTGTGACCCCAAATGTCAATGGGGCCAGTCTCAGCATGTGCCAAGCTTAGTGTTACCTGTGTAGACACACAGGGCCCCAGAGCAGGCCCCTGGCTGGTGCGGTCATGCCAGGTCTGTCCCTGCCCTGCTACTCTGGGAGCCAGAGTGCAATAATCCCAGCTTACAGAAACAAGGCCCTGCACTCCTGGCAGATTCCCAATGCATCCTATGGGGGGGGGTGTTCATTTAGGGTTCCCTGGCCCACAGGAGGGCTGAGTCAGCCTCTGGGAGCTAAGAAGTGCTTTCCAAGGCTCAGACAGCTAGATCACGGCCGTATCTTTGAGGAAGCCCCTGGATAATGGAAGGAAGGTTCTCCTTCAGGCGGTATTAGTTGTTCTGAGGGTAGGTTCCAGGCTTTTCTCCTTTCTTTTCTCCAGAGCCGCCTTCTTAGGAGCAGAGAAGTAGACCAGGAGGCTCATGGGAGTTGCAGCTTTACCGGCTGGCCCTCCAACACTTGACTTTGGGATTGATTCTCAACAAAATGTGAATTCTTCTTCACTGTTGGTGCTGAGCTGCAGTTCCAAGAATAGGGCTGCAAATCCATGATCCTGGATAGGTGAGTGGGGGTGGGGGGGCTGCTTCTCCGGGATGCCTGGGGCCCCTCCCTCTGCCCAGGAGCTCTTGGCCACGGCGGCAGAAGCACACCGCACCACACTGTTTGAGACAAAGTCACTGCTTCCCCTCACTGCCATCACTGGGCTGACTGTTGGGAACTAGTTTCTTATGAACCGTTCCTTGCTTGCATGTGCAGGAGGATCTGGAGGGCAGAGAGAAACCTGTCTTAGGGTGATTCATAGACTCTTCACACACTGAACATTTGCATGGACTCCAGTACATTACTTTCTTTTCTTGAGGCAAAGCCAATGTTTAAGAAAAGAGTTTGCTGGGAGCCTGAGTGGAGCAGTGGTTTAAGCATCTGACACTTGGTTTCTGCTCATGTCATGATGTCAGGGTCCTGGGAAGGAGCCCTGAGTTTGCGCCACGCTCAGCCCAGAGTCTGTTTGGGTTTCTCTCTCCCTCTGTTCCCCCCAACTCCCCAACTCTAAAGTAAATAAATAAATCTTAAACAAAACAAAACAAAAGAGTTTGCAAGTTTGGGGTACCAATTTTAACCAAGAAAACCACAGGTTAGTGTCTAGACAGGTGATGCACGAAGATATGGGGGTCCTCTACTGACAGAACACCCTTCTTGAATGCCAGAGGCATTTATGAAATGAAAGACAAAGCAGGACAGCATGGGTGAAGCACAGCTAAGCTCACATTTGGTAGAAATAAGCTTTATGGTTTGAGAATGCAAGCTGACTCAGTTTCTCCATTGGTTTTGAAAAATAGCACCACTTGCGTATGTGGGGGTGGTGTAGGAATCGATGTTTAAATGTTTTGTAACAATAAGGTCAGAGGTGAGTGAGAGGAACAGAATGCAGGTTGCCGGGCCAATCATGCTACGAGTCCTTCTTCTGTGTCTAGAACTGTTGAACAATTTCCCCTCCTCACATTCCTTCCCCTGGCGGCGGCCAGATATAATTTCTGTTGCTTCTGGATGTGGTGTGCGTGCTCAGGGGGTAGGGTGGCAAGTGCTTTCCTATGAAATGGGGAGACGGGAGCAGGTTCACTGTCTTTCTCTGACAGATGCCATCAGCCATTGTTAACTGTCTTCATGGCTTTGCGTCTCAGCTTTTTCTATTTACGAAGTAACAGAGGTGAAAGAAGTCAGGGATGAAAGGAGCTATCCTGCATTGACCAAGGCTCGGTGGCCTCACCTCCCCGAGCTTCAGGAAGGGAGTGCTCTTTCTCCTGGGAGGTGCCGAGGCCTGGGCTCCCTCACAGACACCAGAAATTAGGCCTGGAGGTGAGCGCCTAGTTAGACACCATCGCTCCTGTCCAAGTGGCCTCTAGCCAACAGGACAGGACTGGCTCACTCCCAGCGGTGTTTTCTCTGCTACCAGATTTTCGTAAGAGAGACCAGGAATTACAGAATGCAGAATAGTTTAACTTGATGACACTCCTTTCCTGCTAATTTTCCCGGGAAGGGTCCTTCTTGTTGAGCCCTGTTGATGTTTTAAATTGGTTTATGATTTATAACAGTATCTAAAGGAAATTGTTTGGAAATGGTTCCTACGTGGTTTACTATTTGTCAGTAACATTGTAGGCTTGGCTCATGGATTAATTTGGAAATTCTCCAGGACTCGGACCCTTCCTGGTTATGGCACCTAGAAAAATGGTGTGAGGAATGTGTCCTGAGCTGGTGTACAAACGGATGCTGAATGAGGCTTCAAGGCCAAACCAGAGGCGCAGGGCTCCCCTGGGGCCCACGAGTCTGCGGGATTCCAACAGGTAAGTCTGTCTCTGTTTCTTTGTCTTTAAATGGGCACGTGCCTTGGTCACCACATGGATTGTATTGGTTTCCTCTTGCCAGTCTGTCAGAGAACCACAAGCATGGTGGCTCCCCCAATGTCACAAGTCTGTTGTCCTACGGTCCTGGAGGCCAGAAATCAGTCTCGTGGGATAAAGTCAAGGCGTGGGAAGAGCTGGCTCTCTCTGGAGGCTCTCAGGGGAGAAAGACATCCTTGCCTTTTCTAGACTCTGGAGGCCTTGTGCTTGTCTTGACTCAGGCTCCCCCCCGTGCCCCTCTGACCCCTGCTTCCGTGTCGCTCTGCTTTCTGCCTGTTCTGTAGTCAAATCTTCTGGCTCTCTCTTCTGAAGACACTTGTGATCATATTTAGTGCCCACTCTAATAATCCAGCATAATTTTCTGATCTCAAAAGCCTTAGTCGGGGCCGCCTGGGTGGCTCAGTCAGTTCAGTGACGGACTCTTAATTTCGGCTCCTCAGGATCTCAGGGTCTTGAGATCGAGCCCCTTGGGTCAGGCTCCCTGTTCAGCGGGGTCCATTTGAGGATTCTCTCCTCCCTCTTCCTCTGCTCCTTCCCCCTTCTCATGTTCTCTCTTTTTCTCTCTCTAAAATAAATAGATCTTAAAGGAAAAAAAAAGCCTAATCAAGACTGTGGAGCCCTTTGTGCCCTGTATGGTGACATCCACAGGTTGCAGGGGAGAGGACCTCATTATCGTTGAGGGCCAATATTCAGCCGACCAGAGCACTTTTCCTTCAACATTAGTCAAACGGGGTGACTCAGAGGATCATATTTAGTTTGGGGGAAATCCTCATAATGTCTAAAAATAATTGCAAAATAGGAGACTGACACAACTATGCTAAAAGCAAATGATTTAGCTTTAGGAAGTGCTATTTGGACAAAGAAAATGTTTCCTTTAGAATCCTTTAGGGATTCAACCTGCTAGCAAACAAGACATTTATTTGCTGAAATATTTCATTTTATTTGAATGGCAGCTTTTTATTATCATTGATTGATACTTTTAATTCACATGTTTTTATAGTTGGCTCCATGGTGATGACTTCCACCAGCTTCCCCAGCTTTGTCTGATAGGTGTTTTCCTTAGAGTCTCCTAATTTCTGGAACTCCTTTCCCCTCTGATCATGAGTCATGGAGCCATGAGCTGTGTCAGGGGTTGTGCTCATAGGAGCGAGTGCAGGAATGTGCTTCAGCTGAGGAGAGAGACAGCTGGATGCTGGAGGAATGTTTCACTTTCTCATGGTAGAAACGGTGAACATCCTAGAGAATGTGGTTGAATGCTTGATGGGGGTAGAGGCTTTAAATGGAGCTAATGCAGGTATCTTCAGCATTGCTCTGAATGTCAAGCGATTGGGCTCTAATCAGATGACAAATTTGGGGACAGTTATTTGCCTTTTGTGGTCATTGGTTCCTTATTTGAAAGACAAAGGACTCTTAAGTTATCTGTGGGTCCCTTTCCTCCTCTCCCACTCTAGGATTCTTATAAGTTAAGTTGATCTGGCAAGTTTCTCCACTAATTTGCTAAAGGCCTTATGAGGCCTTCTGGGTCATTACTGAGATGACCCTCCTCTAGGTACTTTTCTCCTTGAGATTCCCCAGAGTAACATGAATAAGCTCTCAACGTGCAAAGCAAACAAATCCAGAAAACAAACAAGGGTGGGTTTGAAAGCTATAGGAAGTTCCATTTTTCTTTCTTTAAAGTAGGATCTATGCCCAACATGGAGCCCAGTGTGGGGCTCAGACTCACGACCCTGAGATCAAGACCTGAGCCCAGATTAAGGTTTGGATGCTTAACTAACTGGGCCACCAAGGTGCCCCCAGTATGGAGCCTTTTCAAATTGGCTTCTTTCACTCAGTAACATACATTTATGGTTCTTCCATGTTTTTCACCTGGCTTCATAGCTCCTTTCCTTGCAGCGCCAAATAATACTCCATTGTCCCGATGCAGCACAGATTATTTACCTATTCACCTACTGAAGGACATCTTGGTTGCTTTCAAGTTTTGGCAATTATGAATAAAGCTGCTGTAAATATATATTATATGTATATATATGTATATGTATATATGTATATATATTACATATATAATATGTATATGTATACTTATGTGTATATATATACATAAATTTGATTTTGGCAATTATGAATAAATCCATCAAATTTGTTATCAATTATCAAATTTGGCAATTATGAATAAAGCTGCTATAAATATATATTATATGTATATATAATATATGTGTAACATATATGTGTATATATTACATATGTAATATATATATATACATATATATATGTATATGTATATACACACATAAATTTTCAACTCCTTTGGTTGAATACCAAGGAGCGCAGTTGCTGGATCATATGTTAAGAGTATATTTAGTTTTCATAAGAAACCACCCAACTGTCTCCCAGAGTGGCCGTGCCATTTTGCATTCCTGCCGGCAGTGAATGAGAGCTGCTGGTGCTTCACATCCTCACCAGCATTTGATGCTGTCAGTGTTCTGGATTTTGGCCATTCTAATAGGTGTGGAGTGATATCTCAATATCACTTTAATTTGTATTTTCCTGATGACATATGCTATGGGGCACTTTTCATATGCTTGTTTGCCATCTATACATCTTCTTTAGTGAGGTGGCTTTGGCCTTTCTTTTTTAATACCATTGTTTGCATTTTCATTCTTAATGTTTCAGGGTTCTTGGTGTATTTTGGATACCAATCTTTTATCATGTTTTTCTTTTGTAAATATTTTGTTCCAGTCTGTGGCCTACATTTTCATTCTCTTGGCATTGTCTTTTGCAGAGCATATGTTTTTAATTTTAATGAAGCCCAACCTATTGATTATTTCTTTTATGGTTTGTGACTTTAGTATTATATTTAAAAAATCATTGCCTTACCAGAGGTCATGGAAATTTTCTCTTATGTTATTTTCTAGGAATTTTATGGTTTAGGGTGTTAGTTTCTGTTGATTTTTAATGCAAATACTTTAGCTCTTTTGTGTCCTTGTCTTTACATATGATGAATCTACCCATTTATGACATTTTTGTTTTTGAAAGCAGGTCCCTCGTTGAGAGTATTTCTGGCAGCAGACATTAAGATAGTGGCATGGCACCCTTATTCTCTACATACTTACTTAACCTATAATCATAGAGGGGAAGGTGAGGATTGTCTAGGATAGGAGGATCTTGGGCTCAAACAGGAACATAATCTTGCTCTGAAAGCATCACTTTTTACCTAAACCAAGTAGTACAAAACAGACAGTTGCTTTTCAGTAACACATAATTATTGTCTCCTATTTCTTCTTTGGTCTTCTTAGAGTTATAAATGCTTTTTCTTTGAACATAATAATGAATTACTTTACCCTTTCTCCATATCTGAACATTTTATCTTTTTCACCCAAAGTGAAATAAACAGAAAAGGGGTTGAGGAGTCGATGTTAGATCATTGAATACAGCACTGGAAGATATGCCCTGGAGTCCTGGTTCTCCACGCTCTAGATAACTCACTTGAAAAAGCCACTCGACTGATTCGGGCCTCTATTTCATATCTGAAACATGAGTGGTTGTCCCAGACGACCTCTAAAGTTTCTGTGAAAGTATCACTGAACCCTAAGTAGGTCACTTTTCATGGTTGATTTTTCCACATCTAAGCTGGCCCTAGAAAGACTTCAAATCTATGTAAGTCAGTTTAAAAAAGAAAAACAAAGAATATAAGAGAGGAAATGATGAGTCTATGGCTTTCCATTTCTCAATTTTTAAAATCAGAGTTCTGGTATTGTCTATCAGAATTTCCATTGATCATGGAAAGGGCATTGGGCTGTGCCCTGTCTTTGTCATCAATTAATAATCTTTCATTTCTATTCCACCTGAAGTTGGTTCTACATTTTTATCCTTTTTGGTACTTTCGTAGAACATGTGGACACTGTCAATGCTGATTTCTAACAAAGATCGATGTTGAAATTTATCCTTGATGTGATGGTGTTTTGTCTACCCTTTATAGAAACTGGAAAAAAATCTCTCCCACACTGACATGAAAAACAATGCTAATTGTAAAGGTTATTCTTGTCATGAAAAGAAAAATGTTAACAGTTACACGTTTTGGTTGACTTTTTTCTTCCTTTCTTTGTGCTGACATGTGCAGCAGTCCCAACCCACATGATTGATTCTCACTTGTTGTTCTTTACTTGGCATCATTTCACACAGGTCACTTCTTTAAAACAAACAAACAAAAAACCTCAACAAGAATGTACCAGTGTAAATTCATGGTTTCTGCTCCAAGTTTTAGGTTGCTAGGGGTGGTCTGACCTTCAGAGATACTCTGGTAAGAAGCAGATGGGATTATATGATGTTTACAGCATTATCTGATTCTTGTTGAGATAGAAAACTACTAACAGAGTTAGAAGTGAGTGGAAGCCATCAGCGAACCATATCTCACTGTCACATCCCAGAGTGACTTGATTTTCTTTGGATTCTTCTTCCCTTGAAGAGTTGAAGGAAAAGAAGAAAGGAAATCTTCCATCATGAGAGAGAAAACAACAGAGAGGCATAAGTGGGGCCTTTGGAACCCAAGCACAGAAGAACTAGTTCTTGCATCTGGTTGTAGAGAAGTAAGGTCTTATAAAAGTTATTTTTTCCCCCTGAAAAACAGGAGAAATGCAAGATTAAGCTAAGACAATAACAGCCTGCTTTGACTGCACTCAAGTTTGTACATCAATATTTTATTTGCTTTAAAATTTTCTCTTCCATTTTGGAGCAATTTTAGATTTGCTGAGAAGTTGCAGAGATAGTACAGAGCCCTCCTATGTACCTTTCACCCAGATGTCCCCATGTGGCCAGTGTCCACAACCTGGCACATGTAGTAAGACTGAGACCATCTCACTAGCACTTTCTTATGAATTAAACTCCAGACTTCACCAGATTCCACCAGTTTCTCACTAATTACCCTGTTCTGTTCTGGGACCCCTCAAGGTGAACATTCTATATTTAGTTTGTCTCTCTCAGTCTTCCTTTGGTCTGTGACAGATTCTTAGTCTTTCCTCATGGCCTTAATGGTTTTTGAGGAGTCAAAGCTTTTTCATTGTTTACTGTCTGTAGTTTTATTATTTTATTTTTTATATTTTATTGTTATGTTAGTCACCATATAGTACATTAGTTTTTGATGTAGTGTTCCATGTTTCATTGCATATAACACCGAGTGCTCCATGCAATACGTCACCGAGTTCACCCATTCTCCCACCTCCCTCCCCTCTAAAACCCTCAGTTTGATTCCTGGAGTCCATAGTCTTTCATGGTTCATCTCCTCCTCTAATTCCCCCCTCCCTTCATTTCTTCTCCTAATGTCCTACACGCTATTCCTTATGTTCCACAAATAAGTGAAACCATATGATAACTGTCTTTCTCTGTTTGACTTACTTCACTTAGCATCATCTCCTCCAGTTCCATTCATGTCAATGCAAATGTTGGGTATTCATCCTTTATGATGACTGAGTAATATTCCACTGTATATATGGACCATATCTTTTTTATCTATTCATCTGTTGAAGGTCACCATGCCTCTTTCCAACATTGGGGTGCATACGGCCCTTCTTTTCACTACATCTGTATATTTAATGTAAATACCCAGTAGTGCAATTGCTGGGTCATAGAGTAACTCTATTTTTAAATTTTTGAGGAACCTCTACACTGTTTTCCAGATTGGCTGTACCAACTTGCATTCCCACCAACAGTGTAAAAGGGTTCCCCTTTCTTCACAACCTCTACAATATTTGTTGTTTCTTGCCTTGTCAATTTTTGCCATTCTAACTGGTGTAAGATGGTATCTCAGTGTGATTTTGATTTGAATTTCCCTGATGGCTAATGATGTTGAACATTTTTTCATGTGTCTATTAGCCAATTGTATGTCTTCTTTGAAAAGTGTCTGTTCATGTCTTCTGCCCATTTTTTTTAACTTACTTTTAATGGGTGTTGAATATTTGAGAAGTTCTTTTTTCCCCCATTTATTTATTTATTTATTTAAACTTTAAATTTATTTTATTTTTTCAGTGTTCCAAGATTCAGTGCCCATGCCCCACACCCAGTGCTCCATGCAATAGCTGCCCTCGGTACCATCTTGGATACCAGCCTTTTATCTGTAGTGTCATTTGCAATTTTCTTCTTCCATTCCATGGGTTATCTCCTTGTTTTGTTGACTGTCTCCTTTGCTGTGAAGAAGCTTTTTATCTTGATGAAGTCCCAAAAGTTCATTTATAAAAATACTTTTTAAAAAAGATTTTATTTATTTATTTGACAGAGAGAGAGATCACAAGTAGGCAGAGAGGCAGGCAGAGAGGCAGGCAGAGAGAGAGGAGGAAGCACAGCAGGGAGCCAGATGTGGGCCTTGAGCCCAGGACCCTGAGACCATGACCTGAACCGAAAGCAGAGGTTTTAACCCACTGAACCACCCAGGCACCCTAAAAATACTTTTTAAAACGTGTTTTTTTCTCCTTTCCTTTCCTTTCCTTTCCTTTCCTTTCCTTTCCTTTCCTTTCCTTTCCTTTCCTTTCCTTTCCTTTCCTTTCCCTTTCTTTCTTTCTTTCCTTCCTTCCTTCCTTCCTTCCTTCCTTCTTTCTTTCTTTCTTTCTTTCTTTCTTTCTTTCTTTCTTTCTTCCTTCTTTCCTTCCTTCCTTCCTTCCTTCGTCCCTCCCTCCCTCCCTCCCTCCCTTCTTTCCTTCCTTCCTTTTTTCTTTCTTTCCTTCTTTCTTTCTTTCTTTCTTTCTTTCTTTCTCTCTCTCTCTCTCTCTCTCTCTCTCTCTCTCTCTCTCGATAGCCTGCCAAGTACCTGGTAAATGGTGGTGTCTCCAATGGGTCAATATTGCCCCAAAGTCAACATAGTAGGATGTGCCTAGAAGATTGCTGGCTTCTAAGGGGAATGTATAATAAATCATTCTATTTCATCAAGGATAAGTGTTTGAGGGGTAGAGCTGGAAAAGGGCTATTTTTTTTTTCCAATTCAGAGTTTTAGTGACTTAATCAAAAAAAGAACCCCAATTTCTTCAAATTCTGGGCAGGCAAGAAGCCAAGGAAGACTTTTCTTTGTTCTGGTTATAGGGCTTTGAGTAGGGTTTGTGGAAGGTTCCTAATAAAATTTTTTGACAGTTGTATTAATATCAAAGTTACATGTCACATCCTAGTCCTAGTAATCCAGGCTCCTTTGTCCCACAGCAATTTATTGATCCCAAGGTATGATGTTTGAGATACAACAGTGCCCCTCTGGAGTGTCTTGCACAAAATAGATATAAAGATTTATTGCTGAAATTACAGCAGGGTAATATCAATGCTCATCCTAAGGGTTTAGTTCTGTTCTATGTTGTTGCTGAAGGAACATGAGCTTTATTTATTTTTTATTTTTTTTTATTTTTTTTTTTTGGAACATGAGCTTTAGAATCAGGCAGACTCAGGTTTTGATCTTGGCCCTGGCACTTCATTGTTATGTGACCTTGGAGCAGGTGCAAATTTCCCTGAGTCTCATTTTTCTTATTTATAAAATAGTCACTAATGAACCTACTTCACATGTTTATCATAAGCATTGGTTGAGACACCATCATTGTTAGCAAGAATCCCCTGATTCTGGCATGAGTAGCTCCCAAATATCATTTTGAGAGACACTGGGATATGAATATGAAAATAACTCTAAAATACCCTAACACAGAACTTTTATATGTTATGGGTTAGTATTTGAAAATTACTTAGAACAAGATCTAGTTTGTAAGGTCCATAAGTGCTGTGTAAGTATTAAAAAACAAAGACATTTCCCTATCTTCTTCCTATTGAATAGTAAAGATCTATGAGCCATTGACTTAGAGAAGAAATTGGAGAAATCACTTACATGGGGCTGCTAGTCACAATAGGAGTTGGTAGTGATGCCCTATTTTGGTTGGGTTCTAATTTGCTGACACTGGGTCACAGAAGATAACCAGAGCTCTGAATAGTGTGGAAGAGCTGATCAACATGCTAGCTGAGAGGTGACATTTAGTTGTACTTTTGAAGAAATCATCTCACCCATAGGAAAGAAAAACTAAGTAGATATCAAATGTATGCCTGATTCTCAAACCACTTAACAATTCCCTGATGTACCCACCTTTTCAGAACAAAGAAAAGTCTTCCTTGGCTTCTTACCTGCCCAGAATTTGAAGAAATTGGGGTTCTTTTTTTGATTAAGTCACTAAAACTCTGAATTGGAAAAAAAATAGCCCTTTTCCAGCTCTACCCCTCAAACACTTATCCTTGATGAAATAGAATGATTTATTATACATTCCCCCTAGAAGCCAGCAATCTTCTAGGCACATCCTACTATGGTGCTATCTTGAAGACCCCCACACTTCTTCCTAGAATATCCCCCCATCATGCCCTGCTTCATGCACTCATCTTCAACTGCAGTGTCAGTGTCTTTCTCCTTGAACCTGCTTCCTATCTCCTCTTTCTCTTGCCCGGAGCTGTATGACATCAGGGAGATACAATCCTCAGCACTTAAGGACAAGAGTGCTCCATGGTGAACCCCATGGTGGGCCTCCAAGAGTAAAATAAGAAACTTGCCAGTGGTTGCACCTTTCCATCTCTCCTGGGGGAGCTGCATTCGGGAGAGAAAGGTGTTTAGCAGAACTGATAGAACTTTTGAGGTGGATCCACTTCCTAGTGGAAGAAAGCTGAGGGTGAAGAGTTGCTGAGGTTGCTGAAACCCCATAGCTAGCAGAAGCTCCTGCCAGCCTCCTACCACACAGCTGTCTTTGAACATTTAATACTTTAGCGAGGGGCTGGGATCCTACTGCTGAGCCCACAAGTAGTTGCTTGACCTTGAACCATGGAACCAATCTGCGAATCTTTAGCTGTGCACTGTTTAGATGAGTCCACAATTTTGGTCTTTATTTCCTTCTTTTCTCTATTCTTCTCTCTCTCTCCCTTTGCTTTCTCCCTCCCTTCCTCCTTCCCTCCCTTCTGTTCTGTCTCTCCCTCTCTCTTTCATTCTTCCTTTCTGAAGCATATATCTTTTCAGAGTGCATGTGACCACAGTCTGTGTATCTAATCTGGATTTTTCATTTTAGGCATATAACCAGGAAAATCACTCCAATGCAATGTGTCCACATGTTCCTGGTTTTATGGGTAAGTAGCTTTGGTAGATAGGGAAATGATACTTCAAGCAAGAAAAGAATATGTGTGCATCTTGGAGTTCATGGTGTAGAATGTTTTGGGAGAAAAAAACCTCTTGATTCTGCAACTGCTTAGTTTTAAGACGGGCAAAACTCTTCGGTGTATAGTTGACTTATTTGTTGAGGTGAGTGAATGAATTCTAAAGTCACTCACAACACTGAAATCTCACTGTGGATTTGAACATTCCACTCTCCTCCCTCCAAATCAAGTGTATATTTTAACTTGAAGCTCCAAATTGATGAAAATAGATGATAGAATTGGTTCACATTTATCACATTTTCCAATAGTTCTGAGTTTTCCTTTTGGGGAGAGAAAGAAGAAAGAAAGAAGAAGGAAGGAAGGAAGGAAAGAAGGAAGGAAGGAAGGGAGAGAAAGGGAAAGAAAGAAAGAAGGAAAGAAAGAAAGAAAGAAAGAAAGAAAGAAAGAAAGAAAGAAAGAAAGGAAAGAAGGAAGAAAGAAAAAGAAAAACCACCAGAACTGATTGGCTCTGGTCCCAGTACCAGGAAACTACCTGCCCAGCCAGGCACAGTAGGGAAGGTTTGAGATAAAGAGCCTGGGAACAGGGTATTAGTTAGATTTTCTAAGAAAGGGGAATTAAATAGCATGCAAGTAACACTGTGTGATTATCTGAAGAGGATAAAGCAAAAAAAGAGAGCAATGCCAAGGCTGGGAAAGTACCATCTCAAATAAGAGGAATCTTGGAATTCTGCCCATAGGAAACAAGAGCAGGCGATTTGGAGCCCATTTTGTGTCCAAGAAAAGACTCTGGCAGGTTGAAAGTCCTTTGCATTGTGGGCTCAGGGAAATGAATCAAAAGAAATGAACATGCATGTTTCTTCAGAGCGCATCCAAGGATTTATAGAAATGCTCCAAGGCAGAGATTCCTTAACTTTTTGAAATTGCAGATTCCTTGAAGACTCTACTGGAGACGGTGATCAGCCTCCTTACAAATACACACCTGTGCACATAGACCCAAACTTTTTTATTTAAGAATTTTTTTTTTTTTTAGTTTTAGAATCATAACAAAATTGAGAGGAAGGTAGAGAAATTACAGAAATTTCCCATATACTCCCTGTCCTCACACATACACAGCCTCCCCCACCACCAATATTGGCACTAGAGTGATGTCTGTTACAATCAGTGAACCTGCATTGATACTTCATTACTATCCAAAGGTCATAGCTATGGGTTTGGATAAATGTCTAATGACATGTATCCATCGTTATAGTATCACACAGAGTAGTCTGTAAATCCTCTGTGCTTCCCCTATTTATCTCTTCCCACCTCCTCCAAACCTTGGTCACCACTGATCTTTTTACTATTTCCATATTTTTATCTTTTCCAGAAGGTCATATAGTTGGAATCATATAGTACCTAGTCTTTTCACATTGGTTTATTTCTCTTAGTACTGTGTATTTAAGGCTCTTTCGTGTGTGTGTGTGTGTGTGTGTGTGTGTGTGTGTGTGTGGCTTGTTAGTTCATTTCTTTTTAGCGCTGAATAATAGTCCATTGTCTGAGTGTACGCCACAGTTTATTGAAGGACATCTTGGTTGCTTCCAAGTTAAGGCAATTATGAAAAAAGCTGCTATATGTATCTGTGTGCAAGTTTTTGTTTGGTGTAAGTTTTCAGCTCCTTTGGAAAGATACTAAAAGAGTATGATGGCTGGGTTGTATAGTGAGAGCATGTTTAGTTTTGTAATAAACCACTCAACTGTCTTCTAAACTGGCCTTTATCATTTTGCATTCCCACTAGCAGTGAATGAGAGCCTTTGTTGCTTCACATCCTCTCCAACATTTGGTGTTGTCAGTGTTCCGGATTTTGGCCATTCTAATAGGTGTGGAGTAAGTATCTCAATATTGTTTTACTTTGTATTTTCCTGTTGACATATCTTTCATGTGCTTACTTGATATATATATATCAAGTTATATGTATATATATATATATCAAGATATATATAATATATATCTTTTTTGTTGAGGTATCTGTTGGTCTTTGACCTATTTTTGATGACTGGGTTGTTTGTGTTTTCATTCTTGAGTTTTAAGAGTTTTGCATATGTTTTGGATAACAGCTTTTATCAGATATATCTTTTGCAAATGTTTTCTCCCAGTCTATGGCTTCTCACTCTCTTGACCTTGTCTTTCACAGAGCAGATGTTTTTAATTTTAATGAAGTCCAGCTCATCAATTATTTCTTTCATGGACTGTGTCTTTGATGTTGTCTCTAAAAGTCATTGCCACACCCAAAGTCATCTAGATTTTCTCCTATGTTATCTTCTAGAAGTTTTGTAGTTTTGCATTTAGACCTATGATCCATTTTGAGTTAATTTTTATGGAGAGTATAAGGTGTCTGCCTGGATTCTTTTCTTTCTTTCTTTCTTCTTCTTTTTTTTAAATAGATATCTAGTTTTTTGAGCACCATTTATTGAAGACTATCTTTGTTCCATTGTAGTGCCTTTGCCTCTTTGTCAAAGATCATCAATTCACTAGATTTATGTGAGTCTATTTCTGGACTCTCTATTTTGTTTTATTGATCTATTTGTCTTTTTTTTTTTTTTTTTTTTTTTTTTTTTTTTTTTTTTTTTTTTTTTTTTTTTTTTTTTTTTTTTTTTTTTTTTTTTTTTTTTTTTTTTTTTTTTTTTTTTTTTTTTTTTTTTTTTTTTTTTTTTTTTTTTTTTTTTTTTTTTTTTTTTTTTTTTTTTTTTTTTTTTTTTTTTTTTTTTTTTTTTTTTTTTTTTTTT
>PITA01019819.1:0-21076 GCA_004023965.1 Spilogale gracilis
ACTTGAAGTGATGGCAAGTTCAATGAAGTGGTGGAAACTCTAAGAATGAACCAAGTAGAAATGGAAGACTTTTTTTTTTAAGAGAGAAAGGTGAAGAATTCCTTTAATGAGCACATCGACAGGCTAACAGATGTATCCATGAACTTGAAAGCAAGGCAACAGCAACTATCTCTTTAGATGGAAAGCACCAAGAGAAGAGACGGTGAGGAGAAGGGGAGGAAAACAAATACAGAGAGCATCCAAAAACTTGGGAGAAGAATGAATTTTAATTGGGAGCCCCAGAATGAGAAGAAAGAGAATCTAGGTTATAAGAAATACTTGAAAAGATAATGTCTAAGGATATTCTAGAAATTGAAACAACATAAAAAAACCCAAAATGAAACCAAAAAATGCAGATTCAAGAAGGTCTTAGAACCATAGCAAGAATAAAAGCAGGACAAAAGGATATATATTTAATGCAAAAAAGCTAAATAATTCAGATAACCAAAAGTAAGAAAAACCAAAATACGCATAACCTTATAAAACAAATTCTGATCTTCTCTATGCTTTTGTGAGCTTTAAAGAAAAGTTTTGATGTAGTTAAATCAATTTCTAAATATCAAAGTGAACTCCTCTGAGGACATACCTTCTTTGTTTGTTTCTAATTCTTTGGCTCAAGAATTCCAAAATCCTCAAAAGCTTAGATTTTAGGATCAGGGGAAGCTGAAGTTGAAAGAAGAATCGTGTTTCCACTCGACCAGGTGGTAGGTGATAATCTTAGATGTTCTAGTATACTTATTCAGTGTTAAAAACTAAATTTTTAATAGCTCTCCTAACTATAGGTGAGACAATAATATCAGTGCATTATGAGCAGTGGATTATGAAATATGCCTATATAATTTCATTATAAATTGTTTTGAGGAACAATTCTGGGACTTAGGTTATTTTATTAATTAATAATAATATATTAGACTTATATTACTAGAATGTCTCTCACCTACTAGCTCAAGTTGCTAAGGGAAAACTTTAATACTTCATAGCCATTCCATCCTCTCTCTCCCAATATGAAAATTTTGATTTATAGTTATTCTCAATTTTTCTCTTCTTTCCTGGCTATTGTCATTATTCAACTGAACTTCTGTCTTTACTCCTTACAATATAATCTAGGTTTGGGAAAACTTGTTTAGAATGAAGGATGTTTATCTTATACTTCCTAGTGTCACTAGAAACCAAACTGGCTTCAGTTTCCAAACTGTTGACATCTAAATGTTTACATGCACAATTCAGATGCTGCACACCATTACTTTACTCTTTAAAGCTAGGCTAACAGCCTAAAGAAAATGGCTGTTTTCAGAGTTAGGGAAAACACCCTATATTCAAACAATCTATCATCATACTTAAAAATAAAACCAATGTATGTGAATACACAGCATGCAGATGGGTTCAAATAAATGTGAATGAGGACAATTTTGATAGAATATATGTAATTTTAAAGTATATCTCTGAATTTTAAAATTAATAAAATAGGCAAAAATTGGCTTGGTAGGTCTAAAATGCTACTGCAGGGGTGCCTGGGTGGCTCAGTTGGTTAAGCCTCTGCCTTCGGCTCAGGTCATGATCCCAGGGTCTTGGGATCGAGCCCCACACTGGACTCCCTGCTCAGCAGAGAGCATGCTTCTCCCTCTCTCTCTGCCTGCCTCTCTGCCTACTTGTGCTCTCTACCTCTGTGTCAAATAAACAAAACCTTTAAAAAAAATAAAAAAGTAAAAATGCTACTACAGCTGGATGTTGGTTCTAGAACTTGAGAAGAACCAACTACTCAGCCACCTCTACTTCCCCTCTGTGATTAACATACTGTCTTTCCTGCGGCCCAAAGAGCTAGTAAATTTAAGTTGTTGAACAGCATACTCAATAACCATGGCTCTTTTAAAATTGCTATTAAGGGGCGCCTGGGTGGCTCAGTTGGTTAAGTGACTGCTTTCGGCTCAGGTCATGATCCTGGAGACCCGGGATCGAGCCCCACATCGGGCTTCTTGCTCCGCGGGAAGCCTGCTTCTCTCTCTTTCAGTCCCTCTGCTTGTGTTCCCTCTCTAGCTGTGTTTCTCTCTATCAAATAAATAAATAAAATCTTAAAAAAAAAAATTGCTATTAAATCACTATTCCACTGTTGCTAAAATAGCAGCAGTGAAACTTTGTTCAGGAACAGAATTAAATTCAGAACAGACTTAATTCAGAATGTATGGGTTTTAATAAATAAATGGGTAGGTAGATATTTGCTAAATACATAAATGCAGCCACATATGGATATATATGTAAATTAGTATGCACATAAATTTAGTTAGTGCTCTTCAGTATATACAGGGAAAGAAAAACTAAAATCTGAAATTATGGATTTGGGTACATATATAGACACAAGTACCAAGAAATATTTAGAATATATCCATACGACTATACATCGCTATATATTGTTTTAAAATGTATTTCTGTTTAAATGAGAATCGCATTCCCAGAGGCTGGTGGACACTAGATGTCACTGGAGTGAAGCTGAAACTTAGAACAACAAAGCCCCAAGCTCTTCTAAAATGATGTCCAGGGGAGAACTGCAAAGCAGCATTTTGCTCAGAATTCTGTATTTTCTTTATCTTTAGAATTCATAACTCAAATGATTTCAGCAGGGTGAAATAAATAGATGGAAAGTATGGACTGAGGTGGAAGGGGTCATCCCCTTTGCTCCCCACTCCCAGGTCAAGGGAAAGAAAAGATAGTAATTTTTGCTGATTCAACCTTAAGGAAAGCTCAACTTATTCTTAAAATTCATCCCTGATGACATGGTCACAGCCAATGGATACCTGAAGACAGAATCTGTGCTCTCCGCCTTTCAGCAACAGGGCATGGGAACAGACATGGACATGGTCTCTACAGACTGCCCCTTCCTCCTAATGGACCCTCTGATCTCCAGAGTCATGCTCTCCCATACCTGGCCCTGGAAACATCTGGGCATAAGGAGCCTGGGTATTGTCTCTGATTTTTTTGCTTACACTTCACTTTCAACAATAATTTGGTGAGTTTCAAACTTTCAGTATATACAGCCTTCAATCCTCTGTAGGGTAACACTGTCACCAGGGAGTTGTTAGAGACAATCAGAGGACTTACTTGAAAAGCTCATTTCTGTCGATGGCTCGGTTGGTTTGGGGGTCGATGGCGTAGACAGTCAGGTCACACTTGGTGTAATCTTCTAGAGAAAAGGCATCCCCATGCCTTCGAGCACCGATGGACTCCACCACCACCTTGGCACCAGGAATTTGGTCCTGAACATAGCGATCCAAAATCCTACAAATCAAACAAAAAACAAACATGACATTCTGACAGGCTCTCTGGGGGGGGAAAAGTCATTCTCAACTTGAAATGATATCTAGTAAATGAAAAAAGATGACAGCCTGGTCTATGCTAATGTTTACCGAATATGAATGCTTGGAAAAAAATTACATTTTTTTCAGCAATTAACTCTCAATGATGCTAGAAACTGAATAAGGTAGAACGAGGTCATCAACCATGTCCTGTTTCAGTCTAGATTTGGAATTTATTATACCATTTGAAGTCTATGTGACTCATGGGAATTACCAACCATATTGTACAAATACACCTGTGTTCGGTTTATAGGAGGCAGGGGTCTTAGACCTCTTGGGTTCACATGGTTGGTGTTACAAACCGAATGTTCCACCAGATTCTGTGCTGTGTGGCACATAGCTGTATAACAAGGTCCAAGACTAGGATCCCTCCTGCCCTCAGGTATAAAGACGCAGAGCATTACAGCAATGAGAGAGGGTAAAGATGTTTTGCAACCACAGGTTTACCAGGTTAAGAAAAACACTGCATGCAAATCTCAGAAGCTGTTTAGGTGAATACAAACAACAAAAAGGTCTATCATGTGGTCTAGAATCAACAGTAATCAATAGAAAAGACAGAAATAATGTTAACCTATACGTACATAACTTCTGGAAAGTACTTTTTTTAATTGCATAATTTGATTTTAATTGAAAGCACAGGTTATTGCTGCGCAAGTGTCTGTGGCCTCTATTTCCGTAATGCCTTTTCCTTATTAAAAACTTTACATTAGTAATCCCTGTGGGTTAACATCAGGATGTATATTATTTATAGACAGTCAAATGTAAATGAATTGATTTTAATAACTAGACATAGCAGATATATTTTAAATTTATCTGTAGATTCAATGTTCCCTTTTGGAGTCCATGTTGTGACAAAGTCCGCTTTGTCTCTTGCCTTTTATTTTCTTTTTAATCGTGTTTGTCAGTTTGCTTTGAAATGCATATGTTAAAAAAAAAAAAAAAGGAGGAAGGCAGGCCAGCCCGGCTGGCTAGCTGGCCTAGGAATCAAACCATGTTATACAATTGACAGTTGGTACAGGCATGAATGGGAAGAACATCCTAGCAAAGAGCTTAGATGTTTGACTTCTGGTTTCAGCTCCTTTACTTACCAACAGCAAAATCTTAGACCAGTAAAAGCCCTCAAAGGCTCAGACTCCTTAACCACAAAATGAGGAAATCATTTGCCATGAACGTTTGTAGTCAATTCTCTATACGGTTTTGAGCACACAATCACTGTTCCATAAGATATGATAATGCTTATTATTAATTTAGCTTAAAAGTTTGCATTAATAAACTTCTCCCCTGCCTCTATTTCATTCAAGAGATTTAATGAATTTGTGGAATTATTAGGAAAGCCTCTTTCTCACTAGTAATATTAGTTCACAAATCAAAAATCAAATGAATATGTTGTTAAATAGATTGCAGAAGGTGGCTATCTGTCCCAATACTACACTTTAATAATTTCTACCTGCTGCATTTGCACTTACACATTAATAAAGTATGTTCCAAGGAAATCACTTATACATGCATAAACTACATTCTGCTACCACAAAGAAACTTTTCTACTGAGATTGTGTCTTTTCCTGAATTTGGAGGGAACATTGAAGAACCATGTGTCTAAAACTTTAAACATGGGATGAAATATAACTGTACTAATTCCTTTATCACATCAGGGACACGCCAACGGAGTCTAAAAATGCATTATGGCATTTAAAACATGTAACAATGTCTTCTCCCTGAATTCTTTTCTCTTATGATACAGAAAAAGGTGTCCAAACATGAACTCCTTCCTCACCATTTCTAATAAATATATGTTAAACTAAATTTAAACCTTTATTTGTTTATTTACTTATTTATTTAAGATATTTATTTGACAGAGAGAAACACAGCCAGAGAGGGAACACAAGCAGGGAGAGAGAGAGAGGGAGAAGCAGCCTTCCCACCGGGCAGGGAGCCCGATGTGGGGCTTGATCCTGGGCCTCTGAGATCATGACCTAAGCCAAAGGCAGACACTTAATGTCTGAGCCACCCAGGTGCCCCTAAATTTAAACCTTTTTAAATTAGAGCACATTTGGGGAAAATCTGTCTTTCCACTTGGCATGTATATCTGCATACATAAGCATGCCTGCCTTCTCTGTCTCTGTCACCTACATACATGAATATATTACATATAAACATACATATGCTATTCAAAGAATGGCTCTTTAGCCCTTGATATTGAAATGTATGTGGATACATTATTACTTCCTAGACGTTTCCTGAGCTCCTAATTTGAGTCACTTTGAACTGACTCGTATAAATTAGTACCAGTGTTTAAATTGCCTTTATGCTTTGCTTTAAATTATTAATATGCCAAGCCAATTCATACAGTTTGGAATCAAATCATGAAAAATTATGACGTGTAAATTTTTTAAGAACAAACTTGTCTCTCCAGCTTATCAGCCTAAATTATTTGCGTACTACTAGTGCACAGACACACATGTATACATAAAGAGATCTTCAGTGTTGCTTCTCTGTAATATCCATCCGTTTCATGCGTTTTTCCCTGCAGCAAGGGAGATGCCCGCAAGGACATTGATACAATGTTAATAATGCTTAGGTCCAAGTGGGAGGATTTTGAGTTTGCCATAAAAAGTTCATGAAAACTTTCCTCTTTGTATTATGTTGTTTGAATGTCTTGTAATGGGGGTAAGAAAATAGTACAGTCATACTTTTAAAAACTATTTCGCTCCCTACTTCCTCTTCTCCAACTTAAGGAAAAAAAAAAGTATTTTTTAAAAAGATTTATCTATTTGGGGTGGGCAGAGGGAGACAAGAGAATCTCAAGCAGACTCCCCACTGAACGCAGAGCCTGACAGGGGGCTGGACCTCACGACCCTGAGCTCAGGACTGAGCTAAAACCAAGTCGGATGCTTAACTGACTGAGTCACCCAGGGCCCCCAAGAAAAAATAAATCTTTATATAAATACTCACAGTTTAAAAATATAGAAGATTAAGTTGAAGTTGTTTAATACATTTATAGAAAAACTGAGGTAAGTGGTTAGTGGGAAATTTTTATTCACTCATTCGTTTTCATTTTCATTCCAAAGATATTTATTGAATGCATACCACCAACCAAGCACTGTTCTGTCAGTGAACAAAGCCAAGATCTTTGACATCAGAGAATTTGCATTCTAACTGAGCAAGATAAATAAGGTAATAAAATAATAACATGTGAGGTGCCTGGGTGGTTCAGTAGGTTAAGCATCTCCCTTGGGCTCAGGTCATGATATCAAGGCCCTAGGAATGAGTCCTGCATCAGGCTCCTTGCTCAGCGGGAAGCCTGTTCCTCCCTCTCCCTCTGCCTGATGCTCCCCCTGCCTGTGCTCTCCTTCTCTCTGTCAAATAAATAAATAAAATTGTAAAAAACATTAAAATAAAATAATAAAATGGCAGGCATGTTTGGGAAGCATGTCATTGGGAAGTTGCCGTGTGAGCAGACTGAAGAAGACAGTGAGTAATGTGGACATGCAGACAGGGGCCTTCCAAGGGGAGGACTTTGCTACTCCCATACCTCCCTCCGCCCCCGTAGGAAAAGTCCAGGTATACACATGTGGGTGGAGCAGGTCATGGAGGGGTTTGTAAGGACTGGAAGGGCATCACCTTTTGTTCTGAGTAAAACCAGGATCCACTGCTGGAGTTTAAACATGCAAGTAATGTAAATGACCTCACATTTAAAAGAAGCAACCCTTGCTGCTTTACTGTCAACAGGCTCCAATGGGGGCCAAAAGGAGAATCGGGGAAACGAGTTAATAAAGACTCGAAGGAGATGAAGAACTTATTAAATGCCCGGTCTGCTCAGTAATTTGGAGCAAGAAAAGATACAACATAATTCCTGATCATGTGCCATCTATGAACCACATCATCAAGTATTAATATCTATGTATTATTAATATGCCTGGTTAATTATCCAAGAGGCATACAGCTTGTAAAATAGATCAGTAAAGGCAATGCTTAACTGGACAAATACTTCCAGTAATTAGCTAGTTGACCCAGATAAGCTCTGCCCTTTTGTGGTTGCTCATTTGGAAATAGGTCAATTTTTATAGATTATTCTTTGTCTAAAGAAAAGCATAAAGGAGAAACTAAAGCTCCAAGATCAATTTCTGATGCTTCATTATTTCCCTGCAAATGTCTACTTAGGCATAGATGGCTCTCAAAAGAGGGTGCCATCTTTTCAGAGTTCAGCTCCTTTCTGTTGCCCTTCTGTATTGATCTCAGAGCACAGATCCCTTCTCGGCGTCTTCTCATGCCATCTGAACGTTTTCTTTAAGAAGTCCAGTGTTTTGTGTGTGGGAAAGGTTGTCACGGTGATAGTGGTATAACCATAGTATTATAGAGCACGGTATTAAAGCTGGCTGCCATCTCAGGGAAAGTGGGACGTATGCAAAACCCCATGTACTATTTGATGATACCATTTGAGGATACTTTAATGCAGAGAAAACTGCGCTCGACTGCAAAAATAAAAAGCACTAATAGAGCAGTAACTATTGACCACGATATTCTGTGAAAGACTCCTAAGGGCTGAGGATTTTTCCCAAGGCCCGCACAGCGGCACCACCACGGCGCACACAAGTGTCCCACGACAGCCGGTACAGGTGTGCCCCTTGCCGAGGAGCTATTAGCTCCTCCTCGTGCCCCTCTTGATTACCCAGACTACTCACACAGTGGCTGCTTGCCCCAAGAACAGAAAGCCCTATAGAACACTCTGTCCTCCCTCTATAAGCTCCTTGGGAGACTTCCATGCCTGACATTTTCAAATAAAAGCCTATGTTAATCATGCTCTGATCTTCTCCCATAATTTTCAGTCACCTGCTCTCCCCCTCACAGTGGCCTTATAGAAGAAATGTTTGAGAGATGTACGGATACTAAATTTTAGAGAAGGAAATCTCAGGCTCTGTTCTAGATTAGGATGGGATGGGGCTTATAGTTTATAATGTCGTAACTGCCGAGTGGTTTAATATGTTATAAAGTGCATACTATTTGGGATCATCACAAGAAGCCCCCAGCCTGCTGTGTTCCCAGTGAACTGTGTACTGCAAAGAACCATCCTTCTCAAAGCCAAGGGGGATGCCAGGCTCAGATCCTCCAAACTCCCATTTTTGGCCTCATACCTGGTAAGCTGAAGTGTTTTGTCTCGACTCATCAATCAGACCAACAGACATTCTTGTTAACGAAACACGGGTTTAGTTTTTCTCCATCCTTCAAGTTTCTGGATTTTGACCCATCCTTGCAGGTGACAGTGTACAAGCCTACAGGCCCCTCCCAGAACGGCAGATGTTGGGATGAAACACTCTATGGTCTAGATCCACTCTCCCGTCACCCCACTTTCCCACCACTGGTCCTTCCTACCCTTGCTCTCTGCTCCCTATAAAAGAAAGGCTTCCTCTGCCTCAACTTTGAGTGCCGTCAACCTCTGGGGAAGACAGTTCTCTGATAATGGTTCTTTTCCCTAGTACCTTAGTTCCTCTTTCTGGCCTTAGAATAACCCTTCGAAAAAAGGTTTCTCTTCTAAATCCAGATTTTTTTTGTCTTTGACACACAGAACAGGTAGACAGCTAAAGAAGACTGTTTCTCACACTCCTATGCAGTCTTATTAAATGAGTGTGTATTACCAGCCAAAGCAGATGGTATGCAAGCAATTTTTGGGAAACTACATGAAACAAAGGCTCGTTCATTGTCCCCTTTCCTCGATCTGCTATGCCTGCTGTGAAACAGCCACGAGACCCCAAATTTCCAATTGCATTAGCTGCTTTTCTCTCACTTGAGACGTGCGAATTCTCATCAGCACTGCTTAATTATAATTTAAAACTGTTCAAACACACTGCAAAGTTGCAAGCTCTAAAGTTTGTTTCTGGCACTAAAAATGATAAATAAAAATATGAGCAAGGCCTACTCAAGCCCCCCACTGACTATGGTAACGAATGGTCATTCCGGACGCCATTTGCTCATGGCAAACGGAAGCCGCAGCGAGCCGTGGGTCAGTTATCCCCATCACAGATAAACGTATGTGCCTGGGACCATGCTGTCCACACCACAAGAACTGTCCTTAGTCCTTCCAAGATACGTGAAAAGAAGGCACTGATTTAAAAAGGGGGGGGGCCCTCCTAACACCCCCGTGACCCATGCGGACTCTGGCGGGCTTTGGCTGCAAAGGACTGATTTCTCTCCCAAAAACACCCTGATTTCAGTGGAGGAAATCAGCCTGGTGCCCAACACGCACGACTGACTTGAATCTGTGGTCCCATCCTGCCTCACCCCATGCCAAACACCACTGCAGGTGACTCACACCCGGCCCTCTTCTCTGAGTTTGGCTTTTGAATCAAAGACACGAGAGTGTAAAACAGTTGGAACTCACTCACTAGAGCCTATAGCCTCATCAGACTGAAATCACACATGCACCTGTTCACCCCTGTGGTTCTTGCTTCCCCAGCCCCTGCACCTGCCCCTGTTCGAGGCCATTCCCCAGACTGCGTTCCTTCCTCCTATTGTCACTGGCAGCTCCCAACAGCCTCCAGCAAAGTTCCCTCCGCTGAAGTTAGCCTCAACCTGTTTCCAGCACATTAGATCTCATAAGACACGTATTTCTTTTTAAGGTCCCGCTGTACCAACGCACAAGTCATTTTTCTAACTCTCTCACGGAAGCAACATCTGTCTGATTTTCCTAATCCAGGTCTAATCGGTCCTGCCAGACTCTTTGTAATTCCACTGGCCATGTATTTTGCTTTCTGCCTAAAGTTGTGAAGTGGCTTAATACAGAGTTTGAGAACAATCTGTATTCTGGATCGGATCAATCTGGATCAATCTGTATTCTGGATCGGATCAATCTGGATCAATCTGGATCAATCTGTATTCCAGTCATTTACATTTGCCCTGAATCTAAATCCTTGGGAGCAATATATCAATTTCAAATAGAGTATAAAGCAAACATATAGTAGAATAGTGTTTGATTATAACAAACTTTCTCAAAACAAAGAATGGTCTTTCATCTTCTAAGAAAGCAAATATGGTGCAAAAGAATTACTACAATAATTATAATCATTTATTTAGGGCTTATTGTTCTACTTTAGTTTAAAAGGTCTGCAGTGTCTCTCTGGCATCTCTAGACAAAGTTTCAAAACCTCAATTCTAAATATAATTAACACATACATTTTACATGTATGTACACATCAGTGTACATATATGCATGCATTTACATAACTATAAATGTGTATTTGTATGTAATTTTATACATATAAGTTTATATCAGAATACATGTGTATGAAACATTTTTGTTGCATTAATTTTAATTTATACTAATTTATAATTTAAACTAGAAAGAGTTTATCTAAATAGCTTTTACAATAAGTGCTAGATAAATCAATACATTTTATAGTAAATATTGAAAAGCATATTTAGCTGATTTATTTTTATGTGCAAATAACTTTCTTCTTACACTGGAAACTTCTTCACCAATGAAGAAGAGGTCACTTAACTAATTCATTCTCAAGCGAAGTCTTTTCAGTGGACGCCCCTAAATTTCAATGTACAGCATCACACCTTCCAGTTACCTATAGGTACTTCTTAAGTGAGTTTCAACAGGACATTGCATTATAAAGAATTAAGTGGGGAGCCTTACAAAAACAGTTACTTATTTATGGTTGATTTACCTTTTACTTTTTCATACTCAAATTATTACAGTGGCCATCTTCTCAATTATGCATTTGTGTGAAGGGGCCAACCTAAATTACTATTTGATGGAAGATTCTGTGGGTGGGAGAAGCCCACTCCCTAGAAAAGGTTGGACTGGGTTTTTAACTCAGTTTCCTTCCCTGACAAGGGCGAGTAATTAGGAACCCAGCCTGCTCCTGGCCCTTGCATAGAGACTCAAATTAAACCTCTAACACTTGCTACCTGTGTGTCTTGTGTAAATTACTACTTCTTAAAGCTCTGGGGAACTCATATGAACAATGGGGAAAGTAGTCAGACCTACCTCAAAGGGCTCTGCGAGAAGTTAATTAGATAGCTCCCATTAAGCACACCAAACCCAACAAACAGAGAGCACAGAGATGTGCTATCTCTTGTGGTGGTCCTAGAACTCCTAGCATTTCCTGATGACTGTAACCCCCATTTAGCCTTCAGGTGGCTGTGAGACGATTACATTTAACCAGCAACAGAGGGACTCCGCCCCGGGTACTGGTTACAGTGTTTCAAAAGCCTGGCTAAAGAACCCACTGCAGACAGCCACAGGGACCCGAGGCAAGCTTTCCTGATATCCTGCTCGGAGTTCCTCTGTCAATATAGACCCTTAGAGACTCCCCTCAGACCACATGCCACACAGTAGTCCGAGAACCACGGGATCCGGCACATCACACACTTTGTTACCTTCTGTGATGTCCTGCATGGTACAGCCATTCCCCTCTAAGTGGTATTTCCCTCAGATACGGTTCTGTCTTTCCACCACAAATGTTGTTTTTTGGAGTTGTTGTTGTTTGTTTGTTTTTCAGTTTTGTACTTGATTCTGTTCCTTTTGTATTTTTTACTGGTTTGCTTCTTTCACTTTGGCCCTAACTGATGAAAACCAAGTTCCGGACCCCTCTAGCAACTTCACAGGGTTCAGTCCCGTCATCTCTGTAATCTTCTCACTCTTGTCTCATTTAATTCCTTTCTATTCAGTTTGCTTTATTTTTATGACTCATGTTAAAGGTATATTGTTTTATTTTATGAACCTTTTAAAATGCCTGAAATTCGGGGCGCCTGGGTGGCTCAGCTGGTTAAGTGACTGCCTTCGGCTCAGGTCATGATCCCGGAGACCCGGGATCGAGCCCCAGGTCGGGCTCCCTACTTGGCGGGAAGCCTGCTTCTTCCTCTCTCACTCCCCCTGCTTGTGTTCACTTTCTGGCTGTGTTTCTCTCTGTCAAATAAATAAAATATTTTTTTTAAAAATGCCTGAAATTCTGAATAGGTAAAACATTAAAAATAATTGCATTTACCATCTAATACAATTTATATAGAAAGGAAAGTAGCTAAAATATTTGTGTTGGTGATACAAATCGAATTTTTTATATCAACTTGTGGTTGAATTTATTTCTCATGTTAAAAAAAAGCCGCAGCATAGACAGAGGTAAATTGTGCATGAATAGGAGAAAGTTAGAAGAACTGTCTGTGTAATTAAGAGAGGAGAACTCGCTCTTGCTGCTTGGGTGTCTGAACTGGCGTAGATGCACAAGGGAACAGTCTATTACCTTATACCACAGATTTGGACTGATTATAAAAATAATAAGCTGTTTGGGTCACCTGGGTGGCTCTGTCGGTTAAGTGCCCAACTCTTGATCTCAGCTCAGGTCTTGATCTCGAGGTTGTGAGTTCAAGCCCCACACTGGGCTCCACATAGGGTGTAGAGCCCATTTAAAAAAAATGAAAAAAGTAAGCTGTGCTATTTGGCTAAATTTATGCACCATAAAACTTAAAAGAATATGATAGAATAAAGAATTTTGAAAGGAACAAATGCCCACCATGTATTTTGAAAATCTTTATATAGCAACAGGGACTCACACTTTAATGGAGCCATCTATAATGATCTTTCACCCTATATCTGCTTTCTAGTTCTTTCCTCTTCGGCGTGAGCAAAAGCTCTGAAAAATACACTGAATGGAATGGTAGGATATCTGGTAAAAGTACTACAGAGATTATGACACTCTACTTTTTTCTGCTTCTCTCATTTCCCCAATTGTGTTTCCAAAGATAATCTGATGAAAAGATAAGTACAACAGCTAGCTAGAAAATGGCTTTCTTCACTGTTTTTGTGAATGGATTTTACCTCTGGATCATGAATACCTCAAATCACAGGATAGAACATAGCTGTATAAATTAACTTCTTTTATTAACTTTAACTTTTATTAACTTTTTTATGTTAATAAGTGATACCACTTATGCTAATAAATAATAAGTAATAAGTTAATAAGTGAAATATACATATATCACAAACCATAAGTTAAAATAAGAGTATTAGAGCCAGTAAGGACACCTGGGTGGCTCAGTCGGTTAAGCGGCTGCCTTCAGTTCAGGTCTTGGTCCCAGAGTCCTGGACCAAGCCCCTCGTCAGGCTCCCTGCTCAGTGGGGAGCCTGCTTCTCCCTCTCCTTCTGCCTGCCACTTTGCCTACTTGTGCTCTCTAATAAACAAATAAAAATATTTTTTAAAAAAGTATAGATTCAATATGCTGGTACCCTCATTATAATTGTTTCTTATGAAATAAACTGATTTCCCCCTCAATCAAAATCTACCCTTTGAGCTTGCTATTTTCTTAAACAGAATACCCCCTCCAATATGACTTTATTTCATAATGCTTATACTTTTCTCACAGAGCAAACAAAATCAATGAAAGAATATTTCTATGTGCTCTAAAATTCAAAAAATAGCATTTGTAATTGATCTTCCATTAAAACAGGCTTCAGTGAATTAGAGTCCACTCATCTGTTCTTGAAAACAGCTATAGGTCAAATATTTCAAACATTATTTTAAAATAAAAGCAAAACTAAAACATTCCTATTGGAATTATGGAAAGTATTTTGTTTGTTTTGGCTTTGTTTCATTGTTTCCAAAGGTTTGAGTACCAAAAAAGAAAAAAAAGGGCAAACAAACAAAGGGGAAAAAAACAGGGATTTTGCCAAAATACACTATGTAAAATGTTACAGTGAAGCCCAATTTTTTTTCTTAATATATATTGCTGAGAAAAATAGGAGACTGACACAATGATATATTTATATTTTCCTCTATTACATGTACCAAATGGCAAATATTAACTGAGAAAGTGTCTTATTATTCCTCAGTACTTCCTATTTCTCCCAACAGAAACTAGTATTGTTTTGACCATAAAGCTTCTGATATTTGTTAATTAACAAATGATTCATATTCTGACCATTAAAATAAAAAACAAACCTATAGAAAGCAGAACATCAGCACATGTTATTCTTTACTAAATTACTATACAATGGAATCTTTAGAAAAGGCTAACTCTAGTTGGTAATTCCCTTTTTTTTTTGGTTAATTCTGCACGTAGGCAAGTACACACTTGACCCTCAAACACCACGGGTTTGAGCTGTGTAGATGGGCTGATACATGGGATTTTTTATAGGACAGCGCCTTCAAGGTATTTTTTCTACTCCACGATTTTCTAACATTATCTTCTAACTTACATCATCATAAGGACATAGTATATAAACCACAGAACATACAAAATATGTGTTAACCAACAGCTATTGGTCAACAGCAGTATTAGTAGTTGAGTTTTTGGTGAGTCAAATGTTTTACGTGAACTTTCAACTGTAGGGCACCCCGGAGCCCTATGTGCTCCAACAGTTAACTGTATATGACTTTAGGAAATTCATGGGACAAGAAATAAAAAAAATAAGAATTTACCCTACCAGCAAAAATGAACTGTTGGGACTTCATCAAGATCAAAAGCTTTTGCATAGTAAAGGAATAGTCAACAAAAACAAAAGAATCGACAGAATGGGAGAAGAAGATATTTGCGAATGAAATATCGGATAAAGGGCTAGTAGTATCCAAAACCTATGAACTCAACACCCAAGGAACAAATAATCCAATCAAGAAATGGGAAGAAGACATGAACAGACATTTCTGCAAAGATGACATCCAAATGGCCAACAGACACATAAAGAAGTGCTCAACATCCCTCATCATCAGGGAAATACAAATCAAAACCTCAATGAGATGCTACCTCGTACAGGTCAGAATGGCAAAAATTAGCCAGTCAGGAAATGAAAGATGTTACTGAAGATACAGAAAAAGGGGAACCCTCCTACGCTGTTGGTGGGAATGCAAGCTGGTGCAGCCACTCTGGAAAACAGTATGGAAATTCCTCAAAAAGTTCAAAATAGAGCTACCCTAGCTATTTGCCCCAAAGATACAAATGCAGTGATCCAAATGGGCACGTGCACCTGAATGTTTATAGCAGCAATGTCCACAACAGCCAAACTACAGAAAAACCTAGATGTCCATCAACAAATGGCTAAAGAAGGTATGATATAAATATACAATGGAATACTATGAAGCCATCAAAAAAATCCCAAAATCTTGCCATTTGCAACAACATGCATGGAACTAGAGGGCATTATGCTAAACGGAGTAAGTCAGAGAAAGATAATTATCATATGATCTCAGTGATATGAGAAATTTGAGAAACAGGATAGAGGATCATAGAAGGCAGGGGAAAATGAAGCAAGACAAAACCAGAGAGGGAGACAACCCATAAGAGGCTCTTAATCTCAGGAAACACAGAGGGCTGCTGGAGGGGAGGGTGGATGGGAGGGATGGGGTACCTGGGGGATGGACATTGGGGAGAGTATGTGCTATGGTTAGCGCTGTGAATTATGTAAGACTGATGAATCACAGACCTGTACCCCTGAAACAAATAACATTGTATGTTAATTTAAAAAAATAAAAAAATTAAGAATTTGCCCTAAATATCTGAAAGAAACTTTGAGCCATTTTGACCGAAGTTTAATCTTCAGTGTAAATAATTTATTCATGTTGTGCTCTGACAGCAATCCTTCAAATAGTAACTAAAAATTTGTACAAAATGGGACACTATAACCCTCACAAATAGGACACGTGAAGGGAGAGCTCCCCTCTTCGTAACTATGGTTCCATGTTTTCAGCTCAATAGTGACACATTGGGGATAATTAAAAGTTTAGCTATACAACATGAAATTGAATTGGACTTCAAATCCCTATACTTTTCCACATTTCAAGGAATTAAGCATTAAAGTACTACCACAATATGTAAAAGTAACAATACTGGGATGCTATATTGTAAAAGCCTGATTGCATTCTGGGCTAGCTTCCATTCTGTGAAGAACTATCACTTCTTACCACACAGTACATTCATACTAAGTATTTGTTCTTGCAAAGAGATGACTTCTTCTCTGCCAAAATAAAGCCCCCAGGTGAGTATTTCAGGAAAAAACAAAAGAAACAAACAAAAAAAACAGATGAATTTGCTTTGGTTCAAAACAAAGGATCACCCAGGCTTTCAATAAAACCAAATCCTACTTTTTTTTTCAAAGAATAATCAATTTATACCTTGAAGATTAGAAAGTAGGATTTCATTTTATGTTGAGTTCGTGTTTTATTTTTATGACTGGCTTCAATTTATTTTACAGTTATTACATGCCAATTACAGAAAATGTTGTTTTCAAGAGTTGTATATTGAAATGTCTGTATTTCATTCTGATAAAAATTAGATTATTGATGGTCAGCTTCTGTTGATAACCTCCCCAACTTCAATCACATCTCATGCTAAGCATACTAAAAATCAGCATGTGACTGCCAACACTTAAGCCAGTTTAATTTAAGATGCAGCAGACAAGAAAGACTACACAACTGGAAAAACTCTCAGTACACTAACATTTCATGTGTTCTAGCTGGGCTTTTGTTTTTTTTCCACAGGTTTCCACTGGTTTCATGGGATTGTACGATACCTGTGATCCATAATCACTCAGTTTGTGAGGAATAAATAAGAGACAAAAATAATCCTAATGCAGGGCTAAGGAAATGGCCATGTGGAGCAAATAGTGGAGTTTCAATTCATCACCCAGTTGGTAAATCAGCAGAATTGTGATGAGAAAAGACCAAGCATCAGGACGTTTACTGATGGGAACCAAATCTTGTTAAATAAAGTCAACGCTCTCCAAGAACAGAATACTATTACTTTCCCATATATCATGTTGTCAAATTCTTCAGTGGCCAAGTAAGAAAAATATCATTTTTAACTTTTCCATCTGCTCAAACCCAAAACCCAGGGGCCGTTATTGCTTCTTGCCTTTGCTTCCACATCTAATCTGTAACAAATTGAAAGTACACCCCTGATCTATCACCTCTCCTTGTGTTCAACTCTACCTCCAGTCCAAGTCACCAATGATCTCTCCCTGGACGACTTCCTGGTACAGACTCACAGCGGGTCACCTCATCTCCCACTCAACAACCTTTGAAAATGTAAGCCAGTAGATGATTTCTCTGTGCAAAACTTCACAGACAACTCTGGCCACAAGAAATAGAATGCAGATTACATGCAATTAAAAAATATTAGTACTTACATTAAAGGATTAAAAACAAAAATGGTGAGATTAATTTTAACATATTTATTTCACTCCATATATCCAAAAACTATCATTTCAGCATATAATCCACCTAAAAATATTAATGATATCCTACTTTTGGGGGGGGGAGAGTAGCTGTCGGGGGCGGCGTGATCCGCCCTCCCCGCCATGCTGCAAGTTGCCAAAAACTATGGTGGAGGTACCCATGAATGTACCCTGTGGGCTGGGGCAATATGTCCTTTGTGTCCCTGGAACGTGCACCTGGGCAAGTGCTCATCCAAGGTGTGAGAGCCATGCCAATCCTTATGAAGCTTAATAATTGTAGGATTGTGGGGGCACAACATACTTACTTTAAAACTTAGTAAAATCTTTACTAACATAAATAGCTTTAGACACTGCAACCTCCTGTTTGTGTGACCATCCACTCACCTCCCTATGCTGGGGGGAAGTAAAACGTTCTAATAAGATAAGGGTTTGCAGGAACCATCTGTTGCTCAGGACATGCCTGCCTGTGATCGATCAGTCTATAGATTTTATATCCTATAGATTAGGATATAATTGGCACATCCTGCTTCATTGTATGGACCCTTCAAAGAAATAGGCACATCCCGTTTTGTTGTGTGAGACCCTCAAGGGCACAAGGCCCGTCCTGTTTTTGCAAAGACCCTCAAAACACCATTGTCACTCAAGATATGTCCTGTTTTTACAAAGACCCTCGAAAAACACTACTGTTACTATTGTCGCTCACGATTGATGATCCACCGCGTAAAGAAACTCTTTGATCATGTGGTTTTCATCTGAAAAAAATATGTAACCCTCTGCTATAAATAAAGAGCCCTGAGAACAGTGTTTCTGGGAGATTCCTACATGAAGCTTGGTCTCCTCATTTTTCGCCGACTCCTTCCTCACTCTCGGATCCCGACTGTTGCTGGGGCTGGCCCCCGGCAAGTAGCAATTCTTTTAAACCTGGTGTGTATATTATACTTAGACCTCTTTCCATCTGGCCCTGCCACAAATTTCAAGCCCTCGGATGCCTAGTGGCTAGCAGCTACTGGACCATCAGTTCTAAGGACTTTGTATCTTACCCAGACTAAGAAGATGTTAAGTCCTCCAAGTGGCCTGGAGTTCCTGGATACTCATCTCCTATCTTGACAAGACAAGCATGCTCCAAAAGCTGGGTTTTCACACCAGCAGTGTTCTCTGGGAAAACAGCCTCCACACCCCCACCTCACACTCATCACAGTAGCCACTCTGCTCTCTCCCTTAATTCCCTTCTGCTTGGCTTTCAGCTTAGCAGAAGGCTTTCCTCGGTCATCCTATAGGAACCAGTACCTTCCTTTCATCATTTCATATTGGTACTTGTATTTGTCTTTATTGCCCTCATATTATTATACATTCTATATACAAATGTTCTACATACATACACAAAATAAAAATAAACACTACACTTTTATTTCCCATTTTCCCCAATAGAATGTAAGCTCTATGGGATCATGGGCTTTGTTTTGTTCACTGCTAAGTCTCCAGTGCTTATAACCCATAGCTACTTTTTATTTTTTAATACATTTCCAGCTTCACATGTGGATATTAGGACTTAAAGAGTTTAATTGACTAGCCTGAGACCTCCCAGCTGGTCACTGATGGCTCAGGGGCTTGAGTCTAGGGATCTCTGAACTCAAAAAGAAGTGGCTTCCTGAGTAGGGGACCAGTTAAAAATCACTTAAGAATTTTACATGACATTTTCCCCAAAGTGTTTTCTTATAGGAATCAGAATAGATTAAATAAGGATTTCTTCTGGGCGCCTGGGTGGCTCAGTTGGTTAAGCGACTGCCTTCGGCTCAGGTCATGATCCCGGAGACCCGGGATCGAGTGCCCCATCGGGCTCCCTGCTCTGCGGGAAGCCTGCTTCTCCCTCTCTCACTCCCCCTTGCTTATGTTCCCTCTCTGGCTGTGTTTCTCTCTGTCAAATAAGTAAAATCTTAAAAAATTAAAAAAAAAAAAAAAAAAGGATTTCTTCTTTTTTTTTCTATCTAGAGAATACAACCCTCTAAATTAGGACTTGGCAAGTTAAAACACACAGGTTAAATTCAGGATATTTTCAGTTTTTAGAAATAAAGTTTTACTTACACCAAGTAATAGTCATTGTCGTTAAAATCATTAATTTAAAAGTACTATTTTTTTTTTAAAGATTTTATTTATTTGACAGAGCGAAACACAGCCAGAGACAGAACACAAGCAGGGGGAGTGAGAGGGAGAAGCAGGCTTCCCGCCGAGCAGGGAGTCTGATGTGGGACTTGATCCCTGGTCTCCGGGATAATGACCTGAGCTGAAGGCAGTTGCTTAACCAACTGAGCCACCCAGGCGCCCCTAAAAGTACTATTTTTAAATTTTAAATTACTATTAACATTTAAAAGTTATAATGTAAAGAAATGATGTCATAAAATAATTTAAATAACATTATAAACATTATAAAAATGGTTTTAAAATGTATTATTAGTCGGGCGCCTGGGTGGCTCAGTGGGTTAAAGCCTCTGCCTTCAGCTCAGGTCATGATCTCAGGGTCCTGGGATCGAGGCCCACATCGGGCTCTCTGCTCAGCAGGGAACCTGCTCCCTCCTCTCTCTCTGCCTGCCTCTCTGCCTATTTGTGATCTCTCTGCCTTCCTCTCTGCCTACTTGTGATCTGTCAAATAAAAAAATAAATAAATAAATTAAAAAAATGTATTATTAGTCTATTAGCATGTATAAGATTCATATCTGCCCCTTTAGAGATGGTGTCCTGACCCCCCACCCTGAGCTATAAGAAAGGAGAGGGTAAGAATGATCAAAGCTAAGGTGTTTCTTGATTTACCTTTCCATCTGATCTTTCCCCTCAAGACTAGCCTTTATTACACTGATTTAAGAAAATATAAGTGCTAGTATTTATTGTTTACTTTCATAGGTTCTCTTTGCAAGAGACTTCATAATTCTCCTCCTAGAAATATGTATCCTGTCCTGATTTCCAAAGTCTGATTTGTAACCTTAATCCAAGGAGCCATGAGTTAGTAAGCAGGCACATTTCCGATTCTGTACCAGTATTTCGTGGAGATGGGTCCTTCTCCACCAAGTCAATCCCACCTTCAGTAAAGTCCTCCTTCACTGAATTTCCATATTGTACTTACACTAAGAGCCGTGTTTGCGCAACTCTGTGACCTCGATGATCAATTTCAATTCCTGCTGTACCATGGGACTTCTAAAAATGCCTTCATTTATACTTTTCAAAATGCCCTTTCTGCAGATTCTTAAAGATTTAAATCTTAGAACCCCAAGCTTCCCGTACTTCTTCGGGGTCCATGGTGAAGTGGAAGGAGAACGGAGACACGAATGCAAACGTTTCCAACCTTCCTCTTGAGACACCCTCGCCAGCAGTTTGCTGGTAAATCGAGTTTCTGTATCCTTATCCTCCCAGCCACTTATCCCACTCCTTACCTGCAAGAATTTGTAAGAGAAACACAAGGCCCACGAAGTGATAAATCCTAAATTCTACCTCAAATACTTCAGAACATAAACATAAAAGGCCACCTATGGGCCCA
>PITA01019819.1:21176-36648 GCA_004023965.1 Spilogale gracilis
TATTCGGTCATTACATTTTTCTTTTAACAACCCTCCCAGTTTGCACCGATTTCATGCTTCCGGAGAAAACTACAGATAATGATCTGACCTCATTTATGGGTCTGCCTAAAAGAAGAAGTAAAAGTGATGATCATATAGAATTCAAGTTTCCCACTTTGCAGGGTGAGGATGTCTCGTGGGAGATAACAGAAAATGGCTTTGATGATGGTGTGACTTGCCATCAGTGAATGTCGACAGGAAATGAGTGTGCCCGTGAGCTTGGCCACTGCAGCAATGAATTTCTATGTTCACTTAACATCCTTACATGATCTGATGGTTTTTACCCTCTCCTTACTTAGAACTGGAGTTCAGAGGACCAGGATACCATCTCTAAAGGGACAGTTAGGAATCCTACAAATATTAATGTTAATAGACTAATACATTTTACATTTTTATAATGTTTATAATGTTAAACTGTTTTACTACAAAAAAATAGTTCTACTACATTATTTCCATGATCATTTTTAAATGTTAACAGTAGTTTAAAATCTAAAAACACTACTTTTTTAAGTTGCTGATTTTAATGACAATACTTGTGTAAGTAAACTTCATTGCCAAGAACAGATAACAGCCTGAATTTAGCCTGTATGCTTTAACTTGCCAGGTCCTGATTTAGAGTGTTACCCATTCAAGATTAAAAAAAAAAAAAATGCTTATTTATTCTCTTCAGATTCCTAGAACTGTCATCCCATCATCTACATGGTTACACGTGTATTTCCATTCTTGCCCCCAGACGCTCAGGGAGTTTGGCCATTTCAAAATGTAATGACCGAATACAGTCCTTACCACAACAACTAGCGGCTTTCAGAAAGGAATCAGAAAAACGACACACCGTATGATTTCAGCCACACGGAATTCTGGAAAAAGCAGAAAAAGTGATGGAGAGAGCGAAGGATTAGAAGCTGCCAGGGGAAGAGAAGGGGGATAGAGACTTTGAGAGTACTGGGTTTATGCTGTCATCTCTAGTATAGTGAGAGAAAGATGTCCTTACACTTCAGCTCAAACCCACAGAACGCACACCACCGACAGGAAACCTAATGTCAACTATGAATTTGGGGGATTCCTATGTGTCGGTGTAGGTTTGCTGATTGCAATAAATGTACCAGTCTGGTGGGAGATGTTGACAGTGAGGGAAGCTGAGTTGAGGGAGGGAGACATATGGGAATTCTCTATCTTCTGCTTCACTTTGCTGTGAATCTAAAACTACCCTAAAAAATAAAGTCTATTTTTTACAGGGATCAGAAATTTTTGTGCTAAAGAATGTCTACATTAACACAAATTTTTTAAAAATCTACAATAAGGAATCAGGCATTTGCCTGCTCTGTTTAATGCACGAGCAAATTTATATTTAATTTCTTTCAAAAAGCAACACAGGACTGGCATTCTTGTTCCAATTTTCAAGACGAGGAGGTGTGGCCCTAAGTGTGAAATCTCCTACCTGGAGGTCAAATGATGTATGATGAATCTTCAGTAAGATTCAGACTTGTCTGTTTGATTCCATCACCTGAGCTCCACACTAAACTACCCTCTTTGAAAAGGATGGAAAAACAGGAGTCTCTGTCTTTACCTTCCTGACTGGGTCACTAATCTCATTTCTTAGAATATCTGTTATTCCTTGAAGAGTGGCTGAACAACCCCATGATAATAGCTTTATTAGTTTCTGTGAACAGATGACTAGGAATGGTGAGGCAGTGTGGGGATAGGGACAGGGACGTGATCTTCCCCCAACTCCTGTCTCTAAACAAATGTTACAGAACTCAAAGCTCCTTTCACAGGGATACATTTCTCTTAAGACTTGAAAGGTGCCTGTTTTTTCTCATTCAAATCTTCATTTCCACTTAAGAGTAAAAAAATCATATAAACTTCTATGAAATTAAGCTTTTCTAGTCATTTGTTCAGTTTTCATAAATTTTGTCTCCCTGTGAGAAAGGGGAATCATGGTTTTGCTTGTGTAAGATTTCCATTCAATAAAATGCATTGGATGCCCAGAATATGCTTGGAATTATGGCAATGGCAGATGGGTCTCCTATCCTCACAGAGCTCATACTTCGGTGGGAAACCAACATGCAATGGATATATTAGATAATGCTGTGAAGAAAAAAAAAATGATGCAGAATGAAGAGCTAGAGGTTGAAGATGGTTTGACCACCTTCTGGATGGTATAATCAGAGAAAGCCTGCTTCCACAGATAACATGAAGCAGCTAAGAGACAGGCACGATTCCAGATTTACTCAGGTGTAATCAGCAATTATTTTGACAAAGGCTAAATGTGTATAAACGCCCTTTGCAGAAGTAAACCAGACATAGCATGACTGATATTCCAGGCACACACACTGAAAATCACCTTCGCCATAGGACACTGTACTTGACACGCAAAGATTAAGTTTGTGAAACTGCAAGGAACAATGTTACAGAGTACAGATGTTTTCATTATGGGAGAAGCA
This sequence comes from Spilogale gracilis, assembly GCA_004023965.1. Lineage (NCBI taxonomy): Eukaryota > Metazoa > Chordata > Mammalia > Carnivora > Mephitidae > Spilogale > Spilogale gracilis. The sequence goes on from PITA01019819.1 coordinate 23,660, forward strand.
CTCATGATTCCATCAGTGCTTTTCCTATTGTATTTGACACATAATTACAGAAAGTTTAGCTGTCTGGTAGCAGAAGCGTCTTCTTGCAACTAGGAACTGAACAATACTTTGTCAGAGAGCAGCAGTGCTAAGTGACCTCTTCCAGGCTCAAACACAGAGTAACAAGCATGTGCCCACGTGAAAATTATGAAATGATGTCAGGCTAGGTTTGGGTCACTCAGAGTGAACTAGAAAGGCATTTTAATAATCCTCGGTAGCATTCAGAATATTAGAGAACTGTAGCTTCATCAACAGTGACAACTTTGAGTCAACAGTGACATGCCAGTCTTTATGGTTTTTGAATGAACAAGCCTGTGCCACCTAGATACACTACTTTGAGAAACAGCATTCCCTGGACTAGCTGGAATGGTGAGATAAGCTTTTTGAAAATTTGGGGCCACAAAATCAAGATATGGGCTCTCGTAATGAAAGTTAGGATTTATTTCCTCTATGCAGTGTTCTGAGGTTGTGTTGACGCATCAGTCAAAGAGCATCGTGAATAAGATCTTCTTACACCTCATTTCCATACCTCCTCAAAGGCACTCTCACGAGCTTTGCGTGCATTAGAGGAAGCTGTTTCAGGAAAAGGGTAACTTGAATTAAGATGATACTGTGTAATGCATATTTAATCTGAACCCTGTAATGATTATAAGGACCTCATCCAATGAAATTATAGCCAAATGAAAATCAATATATAAGTAAAAAAAAATACATTACTCTGTAAGATCTTCTATCTTCTTTTCCACCAGAGTCGGGGGCACGTTGGAAACGATGACCTGCATATCTAGCTGATTCACCACTGAAACCTGCGGAGAGTAAAGCCAGAACCTGCTCAGAACCCAGCAGCATTTATTTCTTTTCTTTCCTCTTTTTTTTTTTTTAATGTTCAATTAGCCACCATAAAGTACATCATTACTTTGTGATGCAGTGTTCAGCAATTCATCAGTTGTGTATAACACCCAGTGCTCATCATGACCCATGCCCTCCTGAATCCCCATCCCCCGGTTACCACATCCTCCCACCCCCTCCCCTTCCGTAAGTAACCCTCAATTTGTTTCCCAGGGTCCAGAGTCTACTGAAACACAATGCTTCTATCTCTTCCATACTGTGCATGGACCCTGCGGTTTCCCATTTGTAACACAGGAATAAATGGTATCTTCAGGTCCACAACTCTGCTAGATGTTGGGGCAGGAGGAGACTGATGCACTAGCACTATTACTTGAGAGTGTGGTTGATTTGTGTTTGTTTCGTTGGTTATTTTCTAAGGCAGGAAAGAAGGTTTATTTTTCTAACTGGGTGATTGAAGGACACTCAGGATAATGGAAAACCCAGGTTTTACAAATCTTAGAGAGATCACTTATTCAACGTGACTAGGAAGCTGAGATATGATTAGTTTGAAAAATTCACTCTATGGGACCATCATATATAGTCTTAGTGTCTGCTTTAGCCAATTCCACGTTTGTGTGAATAAAGACATAGATACACATTTACACATGGGACTAAAAGCTCATTTAGCAGCTGTTTACAAATCAATTCTATTCTGCAAACATGTATGCAATTCCTTCTGTGAATATTTTTTAGAAAAATGAAAAAAATAGTATTTATTCAGCATGTGTAAACTATCTTACTATTTTCCCTCAATACTCCATAAGTTTTCCCTCATTTCATTCTATATATGACCATATCAGGGAGTTATTACTGTCACTCCACTTTTTATTTATTTATTTGAAGATATATATATATATATATTTTTTTTTTAAGGGGAGCAAACGGAGTTGGGGGGATCTCAAGCAGACTCGACTCTGAATGTGGAGTGAGAAAGTCAGATGCAGGGCTCCCTCCCGTGATCCTGAGATTGTGATTATGACTGGAAATCAAGAATTGGATGCTTGACTGACTGAGCCACCCAGGTACCCCCATTCCCCTTTTTAAATAAGAAACCTAATAGAGAGGCTTTTCATCCCTAATGGATACTGCCATGTGGAAGAAAAAGTCCAGATTTGCTGGATCTGTTTTTCAACAGAAGAAATACAAAATATTCTATGAAATATCTTAACTAAATAGAAATCTTTCAAACCATGTTTGTCTCATAACTCATGTGTACAGACTATATGAAGTCAGGGGTCTGTCTGATCACCACTAGGAGCAAGCAGTTCACACCAGCAGTTCCAATCCTGTACCTCCAAACTCATTACTGGCATCTGGGACCATATGTCTAAATTTCCCACAAATATGTACATGGATCCTCATTGTGGCTTTATCCCCCCCCCCCCAAAAAAAAAACTGACTTCATTAGAAAAAGGGATTAACACACTTTTTGGTTAACTTTGTCTTTTCTTATGGGTTCCTTTTATTTCCTGGTCTCAATCTGAATAAAGAAACCCTAAAGAGGATGCCTGGGTGGCTCAGTTGGTTAATCCACTGCCTTCAGCTCAGGTCATGATCTTGGAGTTGAGTCCCACATCAGGCTCCCAGCTCTGTGGGGTGTCTGCTTCTCCCTCTGACCTTCTCCCCTCTCATATGCTCTCTCTCTCTCAAATAAATAAATAAAATCTTAAAAAAGAGAGAGAGAGAGAGAAAGAAACCGTAAAGAAGGTTAAAGACACAAGGTGAAAGGAGCTTGAGTCCCTAAATCTCCCTTTTCTGGAATGCTGTCAGGAATACCACCCAATTATGTACACTCTTGTGTCCTATGAGAGAAAAATAAAATGTGTTAGGTTAAGCCCCTGAAATGTTTTGGAGTTTGGGGTTACAAAATCAGCCCACCATGACAAACACTCAGGGTTCTATTATGTATGAGTGTTAAATTCTTAATAATTGTAGGGCAACAAAAAACCCAGAATGTTAGTTTACATGGGTGCAGCAAAGTGGTAGGATTTCCTTTTGTATAATTATGTTTTGAAGTTTCAGAAGCTCATTTACAAGTAATCTTTTGGAAAGAAATCAATTCATGTGCTAGGGACTCTTATCTGGGAGCAAAATTTGGCCTTGACGATAGCATTAACTCTTATCATTAGTCTTTTAAAGACAGCTGGTACTTTCTCTTTATTCAGAAGGATAAAGTACTTACTCAGGGGAATTTTTAATTTGCTAATGAGTTTTGGGGCTAAATTCTGACTGAACAAAATGAATTAAGAGCTAAGATCCTCTGGGGGGAGGGGCATGCATGGTTTAATCAGTTAAACACCTGCCTTTGGCTCAGGTCATGATCCCAGGGTCCTGGAATCAAGCTCAGTGTCAGGGAGCTTGCTTCTCTCCCTGCTTGTGCTCTCTCTCTGTCCAATAAGTAAAGAAAATGTTAAAAAAAAAAAAAAAAAGATTTAACTTCCTTCAGAATATATACATATTAATTAAGCTTACAATTTATCAAAAAGACATTTTGCTCTTAACTTTTGAAGACATACTTTTGTATTTTTTTTTAAGATTTTATTTATTTGACAGAGCAAAACACAGCTAGAGAGGGAACACAGGCAGGGGGAGTGAGAGAGGGAGAAGCAGACTTCCCGCCTAGCAGGGAGCCCGATGTGGGGCTCGATCCCGCGTCTCCGGGATCATGACCTGAGCCGAAGGCAGTTGCTTAACCAACTGAGCCACCCAGGCACCCCTGTATTTTTTTTTTTTAAAGATTGTATTTATTTATTTGACAGAGAGAAACACAGCGAGAGAGGGAACACAAGCAGGGGGACTGAGAGAGGGGAGAAGCAGGCCTCCCACCAAGCAGGGAGCCCGATAAGGGGCTCGATCCTGGGTCTCCCAGATCCTGACCTGAGCTGAAGGCAGTCGCTTAACCAATTGAGCCACCCAGGCGCCCCATACTTTTGTATTCTTAAGATAAAAATAATGTAGCTATAATTCTGATAAAATAACAAAATTCAGATTGCATGTAACTCCAAAAGTATTTGTCTCAGACTAACCTGTAAATACTTACTTTAAAAGTTTTAAATCTAGGGGCACCTGACTGGCTCAGTTGTTAAGGCATCTGCCTTTAGCTCAGGTCAGGATCCCAGGGTCCTGGAATCCAGCCCTGCATCGGGCTCCCTGCTCAGCGGGAAGACTGCTTCTCCCTCTCTCACTCCCCCTGCTTGTGTTCCCTCTCTCGCTGTGTTTCTCTCTGTCAAATAAATAAAATCTTAAAAAAAACAAACAAACATATTTCTACCATTGTTGGGATCAATCTCTGTAATGGATTAAAATTATGAGCAACAGTCTAAAGAAGGAAAAGCAACATTTGTGAAGTTCAATGTTCTAAAACCAGAGCTTCCTAGTTTACATATTCTATTAGTTCTAAGTCCTCTCACTCCCTCATAAATTTCTCAGCTTTCCTTTCCATTCGTTCCCATATAGTGTAGACAGTGCTGTCCAATAATAAAAAAAAATTAACATAAGCCACACGTACATGCTAGATATGTAATTTCAAGTGTTCTGATACCCACAATAGGAAGATAAATAATGAAAGTCACTTAATAATACACTTAACCCAATATATTAATATCATCCTCACACATAATGAATATAAAACAACTGATTAGAGACATTTTGCATTTTTTTTAAATACCAAGTCTTTGAAACCCAAGGTGCATTTTATGCTTATATTGCATCTCGGTGTGACACAGTCACAAAGACAAATGCCTGGTAGCCACATGAGGCAAAGAACTCACACTCTGAGCAGCAAAGCTTTAAAGACCCTCCCCATCTCTTGTGTAGAGTGGTCACTGTCTCTCCCGACTGCCCTCTGGTGCAACCTCACTTCTCTTGAAAAGGAAGAGGCAGTTTTATTATCTTTTTCAGATAGCTTTGTATAATCTTTGATACTACGCCCAAACTCAAGTGGTAGTCAGAGATTAGTTTTGATGTGAAATTGAAAACTGGGTTTAGCTATGTTAAAATCCATTTCTCTGTCTTGCACTTTGAATGGATCTTGACCCACAGCGATGTTTTAACATCATGCATTGATCATTTGAAATACTGGTTCACTGAATAATGCAGATTTTACAGCACAATATCAAGAAAGAAAAACACATTCTTTAAGATGAACACGGATCTCATGGTCTTTAAGTAATAGGAAGCTGTCAAGATCACAGGGGTGAATGAATACAAATTTCCAACATTCTAATTTGTGCTTTTAGATGTTATTATTAGCAGCAAATACTGTCAGTTGTGTTCCTTAGTCTGTTTCACTTTGTTCATTTCTGTTTAAATGTCTAGCAAATATTCAAGTTTAAATCACATTTTATATCATTATTTTTTCAAATAAAAAAACACAAAAGCCTCCAGCAAATTCAGCTTGCATAGAGCTTTTCCTTGAGACTACCATTATATTTCCTTTTATAGTAGAAATGCTTTTTGCATACTTCCCATTTTATTACAGATTATACTGAAAAGGTATTTAGTCAAGAGTGAAGATTTATTAAAATTAATAAATTTTACTGCTTATGAATAAGAGTGCTCTTCAGGGTTTTGTTTTTTTTTCCCCTTCTTGTGTATGACTCTGAAGGACACAATGATAACAGCAGTGCAAATATAATATAGTAAAACATCAAACAATGTCCTAGCATACTCACTAAAAGAAAAAAATTCTGACCATACCGAACCCTGAAATGATGTGAGGGATCCTCAGTGTTCCACGGACCACACTTCAAGTGCTGCTCAACTACACTGTAAGAGAGAGGCCATTCATCCATTGAATAGGTATGAGTGCCCATGATATGTCGGCAATTAATCTGGGCACTTGAGATACATCAGGGAATAAAGTAATTAAAAATAAACAAAAAAACCTCTCCTTATGGAGTTCTTGAGAGGAAATGTGAACATGACTACGATAAGTCCGTTGGAAACAGCAAACAGTAAAGAGTGTCAAGTGACACAGTAAGGCCGCGGTGCTAAACTGGATGGTCGGAGAAGGACTCACTGTGAAATACATCTTTTCAAGAATCTAGAAGAGATGAGGGAGCGAGTCATGAACACATTTGGGGAAAGAACATTCTAGACAGCAGCACTGCAAGATGTCTAAAGTGAGGATGGGTCTGCCTATTTGCAAAACAGCAAATTGTCCGGTATTACTGAGTATGAATGAGTTAGATGGAGAACAATAGAAATGAGGTCACCAAAGGCCTTCTGACTACAGAAGGTCATCTTCTGTAATGACTTAACTTCTCTGAAAGAATCTCTACATCAAAGTCTTATTTCTCCTGACATTTCCTTTCTCTTGACTAAAATGATTTCCAATCTTACCACAAAAATTGTTTTGCTGTTAAGATATATATATATATATATATATATATATAGTGTGATATATATAATATATATTTTATATATATGGTTCCTAAATATATCACATTACAATGAATTTGAAATAACTCTTCCTAAATGTATTTTGGCTAATTTTAAAGTTTACATTTAAATTTCCACACGATAGTTTAGAGTCCAAATAAGAAACCCATCAACATCACATTGCTCATGTGCATACTACAAAGATAATCTATATACTTATTTATTTGACAGAGTGACCAAGCATGAGCAGTGGGGAGAAGCAGGCTCCCCACCGAGCAGGGAGCCCAATATAGGACTCGATCCCAGGATCCTGGGATCATGACCTGAGCTAAAGGCAGAGGCTTCACAGACTGAACCCCCCAAGCCCCCCCATTATTGTAGCATCTTAATTATCCTTACTGTAGTGACCTTACTGTCTAGCTGACAGAACCTCATTGTATAGCCAGGGAAATGGCAACATTGTGTACATTAGGTTTACAGACCCTAACTCAATTAAAAACCAATGTCAACTTTGAAGTCTTCAATGTCAAACTCTTCTTGGCTTAAATTGGCCTTTTTTTATTCTAGTGCAGCTTTATTCTAGTGCAGCCTTCATGCTCACATATTATGTCGGTTGGTCTTCATGATTTAGAAGAAAAATATGTGATCTGTGATATCTATGTATATTAGAAGTTAAACTCATTCAGAGAACTAACTGAGGGGAACTGTGAAAATGAAGATCTAATAAGATGGAAACAGCAAAAGAAAAATTATACTGGATTCTGTCTTCCTGTGACAAGCATTTCCAGTAATAATTATAACTGAGAATGTTTACTAGATTCATCCAAGTCCCAACAAGCCATGCCTCCAAGTTGGCAGAAATTCCACAGGACAGAAGCAATGGTGTTGAGTATCATCAACAGTAAGATTAAACTTCCCTACCATAGAGAGACAAAGAAGAGAAAAGCGGTCTTCATGATTGAAGCCAAATAAAAACTGAGTCAAGGATCATTGATGCCGAGCACCTGGGTGGCTCAGTGGGTTAAAGCCTCTGCCTTAAGCTCAGGTCATGATCTCAGGGTCCTGGGATCAAGGCCTGCATCGGGCTCTCTGCTCAGCGGGGAGCCTGCTTCCTCCTCTCTCTCTGCCTGTCTCTCTGCCTACTTGTGATTGCTCTCTCTGTCAAATAAATGAATAAAATGTTTGAAAAAAAAAAAAAAAGAATCACTGATGCTGTCATTAGGGATCTTGGTAAAAGAAGGAAATTACATCTACTGGAACATAAATTTGCTCCAAAGCTTTTCCTCTTATTTTCTTAATTACCAAAGGTCTAAAAGGAATTTAAACAGTAACAAAAATTTCATACAACTTCTACAGCACAAAGTGGTGACACATTTTAAAATTTTAAGTAGCTCCAGTCAATTCTATATTAAAAATGCAATCTACAGACCAAATGGAAATCCAGTGCTTGTGGAACTGCCATCACATATGAAAACATATTATGATGCATTTCCCAAATGCCAAAAAAAATGCACAACCTTAAACCTAAACCTTTTAGATCCCAAACTGTGGCTACTAACCACATGGATGAAAACTGATCACATTTATGTTTTAGAACACCTATTTCGAATAAATCTAAAAATTTCCATGAGTTGGAAACACAGACCACAGACTGGCAGGTGCACGCACCTCCCCTAATCTGGACGTCCAGCTACTTACCAGGACATCCGCTTTGCCGCTCAGCCCCTGCCCATAGTTATCAGTCGCGATGACTTGGAACTTGAAGTAGGACCTTCTCATGTTGTGGAAGAGCATAGCAGTTTTGATGAGCCCTGTATAGGTTTCCACCACAAATCCTTCTTTTCCCTCTTTAATGGGTGGGATAATGAGCCGGTAAGCCATGGCACTATAATTGCCAGTGTCTCTGTCAGTTGCCTGGGAGAGAAAAAACACAGTTGGCATAAACAAGAAGGAAAGACAATCCATATTCAAGGGCTTATGGCTGTTTGGAGACAGACGTTCTTTTGTCAGAACACAATACAACCCTCCTAAAAGTCTATTATTCTGGGTACTGTTACGTAGATTAACAGGCTTTGTGTCCAATGGGATGAATGATTGTTATTAGAAAGATAACAACAACCCAACTGTGAATAGAAAGGACATGGACTCTGGGCGCCTGGCTGGCTCAGTTGGTTGAGCAACTGCCTTTGGCTCAGGTCATGATTCTGGAGTCCCAGGATCGAGTCCCACATCGGGCTCCCTACTCAGCAAGGCATCTGCTTCTCCCTCTGACCTCTCCCCTCTCATGCTCTCTCTCTCATTGTCTCTCAAATAAATAAAATCTTTAAAACAAAAAAAAAAAGGCATGGACTCTGTTATAACAGAGTCCAGGCTGGTGAGTTAAATGTTTTGATTGGCATGTCTGATGGGTTCCATTCTGGGCTGTGATCCAAATTGGTTTAAGGATGGGGCTGATTATTCACCTTGCCACTATCTTGGGTAATAGGCATAGTACAGGATAGTCATTTTGATCTAACCTATTTCCGGAAGGGGAAAAATAAAATAACACACTAAAAGATCTCAAATGACAATAAGAAAAAAGTTCAGAGCTTTTAACCAATAAATGTAGAGCTGTATAAAAGAGATCCTAATTAGTTAATGCCATGTTCTAATTACAGAAGGTTAGAAGACTAATCCAGGTTCCTTTTTAATCATTCTATATCCTAATTAACCAGATTTGTTCCTAGTTGTAGATAATTATGATCTACATGTTAAGGTTTCTTAATATTTAGAATCTGAAATGGCAAATTGTTGTTTAGAATGTGGATGGTGGTGAGTTTTGTTGTTTGTTTTTTGACTGAAGCTCTGAGTATAATCTATTAGTCTGGCAGTATGGCTTCTTCTTCCGAGATTTTTCAGAATCCCAGTTTAAGAATTATTTCATAGCGGGGCACCTGGGTGGCTCAATCGGTTGAGTGACTGCCTTCGGCTCAGGTCATGATCCCGGAGACCCAGGATCGAGCCCCACATCAGGCTCCTTGCTCGGCGGGAAGCCTGCTTCTCCCTCTCTCACTCCCCCTGCTTGTGTTCCCTCTCTAGCTCTGTTTCTCTCTGTCAAATAAATTTAAAAAAAAAAATTATTTCATAGCGGAATATTTGGAAAAGGAATGATGGATATAGGAGACTCAGTGAATTTATACAAAGTTACATATGGCTTATCATGATACTAGATATGTAAGTTTTATATTATTTTCATTGTTTGGTTACTCCTATTTTACCCAAGATATTATTAAATATCATGAATCAAGCATTTTTTTACACATTTTATTTTTTTATTTGAGAGATACAGAGATAGTGAGAGCAGGAGTGAGAAAGAGGGGGAGAAGCAGACCCGTATGCTGAGCAGGGAGCCTGAGACAGGGCTCCATCCCAGAACCCTGAGATCATGACCTGAGGTGAAGGCAGATGCTTAACCAACTGAGCCACCCAGGTGTCCCATATCTAGTATTTTTGATTTGCCATTATAATGCTAAGGATTCTATAAATCATCTTCTTTAATAAAAACTGAGAAATGTATTATTCCAATTACATGGATTAGTGCTATCGAACAGAACTTCCTGTGGTAAAGGAAATGCTCTGTCCAACAAAAGGGCTACTAGCCACACACAGCTACTCAACTCGAAATGAGGCTAATGGGATTCAGGAATTGAGATTTGAATACTAACTAAATTTCAATAGTCAAGGGCTACATAATAAGTGCTGAAGTTGGGATATACATAATGATAACAGTAAATAACAAATAGCGAATGTATGTTAAGGTTTACCGTGAGCTTGACTCTCTATATATGTGCTTAACCACTGAAAACATTTCAGGATAACTGTAACTACCTGGTAAATAAGGTAATTTCAAGTTTAAAAAAAAATTTCACTTTGGGATAAAATACTTCTTGAATTTTCTAAGTCTCAGCTTTAGATGAGGACGCGCTCTGGCTATCATTATCTCCATAGATGGTCAGTATGTTTCACAGAATGGCAGAGCTCGATTTTGGCTTTAGAGGGACAGTAATTAGATTTCAACAGTAGATCACATTATTACTTAAAGAAGAACAAAGAAAAAACAGTTATCAAAGCGTTTCCTTTTATGCTTTGAACTTAGGGGTTTTATTCATTTAATAAATGATGGCATAAAAAATAAAAAGCACAATTCCAACTAAAATTAAAGTAAGAGTTTGAATCAGGTCATCAAAGACATTTCTTTACATACTAGGAGCAAATTTGGACCAATTTTGGTTGAATACTGTCTTTTAACTATAATTAGCATGTGTGTTTAGACTGAAATAAAAATTTTTTAAAGCTTTTATTTATTTGACAGAGAGACAGAACAAGAGAGGGAACACAAGTAGGGCGAGTGCGAGATGTTACAATTAATATCCAGGCCTGTGATTTTTCTTTTCTCCTTGCTTTTCCCTCCCTCCCTCCTTCCCTCCCTTCCTTCCTTCCTTCCTCTCTCTTTCTTTCTTCCCCTTCCTTCCCTTCCTCCTCTCTTTCTTTCTTCCTTCCTTCCTTCCTTCTTTCAAGATTTTACATATTTAGGGACACCTGGGTGGCTCAGGTGGTTAACCATCCACTTTCAGCTCAGGTCATGGTCAGGTCCTGGCATCAAGTCCCACATTGGGCTCCTTGTTTAGTGGGGAGCTTGTTTCCCCCTCTACCCGCAGCTCCTCCTGCTTGTGCTCACTCTGTCAAATAAATAAAATCTTTAAAAACACAATATTTTACCTATTTATTTGACAGAGAAAGAGTATAAGCAGGGGGGAGAGGCAGAAGGAGAGGGAGAAGCAGACTCCCTGCTGAGCAGGAAGCCCAGGGGGACTCAATCCCAGGACCCTAAGATCATGGCCTGAGCCAAAGGCAGAGAGATGCTGAACTGACTGAGCCACATAGGTACCCCCAGGCCTGACCTTTTCAAAAATTTTTTAAATTTTTATAATTTATAACAATGTAATGTTAGTCAAGTGTACAACGTAGTGATTCAAGATCTCTATACATCATATTACGCTCACAAGTGTATCAACCTGTCACCTTACAGCTCCATTGCAGTATCACTGACAATATTCCTTGTCCCCATTGACTTCCTCCTTCCAGAAGTAGAAGCCCATGGGCCATGGCCCCCACTTCCCTTCACCCATTTGCCCCATCTCCTCTCCCCACCCCTCTGGAAATCATCATTTTGTTCTCCGTATTTATAGGTCTCATTCTGCTTTTTGTTTGTTTGTTTTTAGGTTCTGCCTATGAGTGACATCATGTGGTATTTGTCTTTCTCAAACAAACCTTCGTATTTTACAATAAGCCCTGAATCATCACACAATCACATTTAGAAAAGAAATGATGGTTATAATAAAATCACCGTGACTGCTTAGTACACTAAGTTTCTTTGCACAGTTCTTACTGATGAACTTCCGATTTCAATAAACAAGGGATTTCACTTTCCAGTATTCCTAATTTACTAAATTAAGATAATCACAAGGGAGCCATATTTTATTTTATTCCTAACAGGTTAAGGAGCATTTTAAAGCACACTGAGGCAGGAGGAAAAGGTGGTTAGGGAAACAAGCTGACTGGACTAAAGTCATTTTGGTTTTAGGCTGAGCTTTAACCTAAAATCAGGTCATTAAGAAAAAAAAAAAAAAAAGCAGGTCATAAAAAGAATCAGAAAATCCACCTCGTGGAAGAATTCCAAGACCCCACTCCCTCTGTAAGTAAAAGCCACAAAAGCCAATGTTTTGTTTTTGTTTTTGTTTTTTAAAGATTTTATTTATTTACTTGACAGAGAGAAAGATAGGGAGAGAGAGGGAGCACAATCAGGGGGAGTGGGAAAAGGGAGAAGCAAATCTCCTGCAGAGCAGGAATCCTGACTTCCCACTGAGCAGGGAAGCTTGATGCAGGGCTCCATCCCAGGACTCTGGGATCATGACCTGAGCCAAAGGCAGGCGCTCAATAACTGAGCCACCAGGCACCCCTTGAAAAGAGCTTTTAATTAGTTATCACCTGCAGTGGAGCATATAGTTAAATGTGGTCTTCACCCTCCATTTAATTAAAAAGGTTATGCAGAAAGCTGGCTCTTTTTATCATAGGTGGAAATTTGCAGAGGGACAAAATAAGTATTGTTTTCCTTTGTTATTTGTTGTTTTTTCTTCCAGCCCTATTGCTGCCTGGTGGTAGCCTCAGGATTTATTTATTTATTTATTTATTTTATTGTTACTAAAATTTTTTTCCCCAGTGTTTCAAGATTCATTCCCCATTCCCCACACCCAGTGCTCCATGCTTTAGGTATCCCCAGTACCCACCACCAGGCTCTCCCATCCCTCCCCCCCATTCCACGTCCCTCAGTTTGTTTCTGTGTCCAAAGTCTCTGTTGTTTCGTTTCCCTCCCTAGATTACCCTAGTTCCCATTTGCTTTCCTTCTCCCACTGTCCTCCAGTTTGCCCCTCATGCACCGCAAGTAGTGAAACCATGCGATACTTGACTTTCTCTTCTTGGCTTATTTCACTCAGCATAATCTCTTCCAGTCCAGTCCATGTTGCTACAAAAATTGGGTATTCATCCTTTCTGACGGAGGCATAGTATTCCATTGTATATATGTACCACATCTTCTTTATCCATTCATCTATTGATGGGCACCTTGGCTCTTTCCACAGTTT
>PITA01019820.1:0-36541 GCA_004023965.1 Spilogale gracilis
GCTCAGCCACACGCTCTGGCTTTTTAGCATTGGCTTTCTAGCTCTAGCTCTCTAGCTCTGGCTTTGGCCCTCTTGCTCTACTTCTCTCTCCTCTTCTGTCTCTCTACTCTCTGTCTGCTTCTCTTTCTGCTGCTTTCTTTGCTTCTCTGTTTCTGTCTCTCTTTGCAGGCTCTCTCGCTGTTTTCCAGCTCTCCTGCTCTCTCCTCTAAGGCTCTCTTGCGGCCTCTTTGCAGGCTCTCTGCCTTTTTCTCTCAGTCTCTCTGCAGGCTCTCCGCCTTTGTCTCTCAGTCTCTCTCCTCCAAAGTTCCCTCCTCTAAGGCTCTCTTGCTGCCTCCTTGCAAGCCCTCTTATTTTGTCTCTCTTGACTGACAGGGGTCCCAGTCTTTTATTATTTAAAAGTGAGGTAGTTGGGTGGTGCAGTTAAATCCTTAACTGCTTTTGCACCCGCCCTAGAGACAGGATTAGTATTGTTACTGCAGGGTACAGAGTGATTGCTTAAACTCACAGAAATTGAGACCATTGAGGCACAGGGATCAAGAAATACAGATAAGAGATACAGAGATATGATTACCGAGAGGAACTATATGTCTTGAATAAGCACACAAAGGACAAATTGCTCTGACCCACAGGGTATGTGGCTTTTCGTATTCTAGGTAGGGAAAGCCCAGAGGGGCTTTCATTCACATTCACAGGTACCTCCACCAAAGTTTTCCCGTGGCTTGGGCATGGCGGGAGGGGAGGATCTCGCACCGTCCCCAACAACTACTGGATCTCTGCTCTTTGCCCTTCACATTTATGATTTCTCCTAATTTTTATGTCTTTATATTTCCTTTTTACTGAATAGAGAGTACTCCTTAAGTTTTCCTCCATTTTAATAATTTTGTAGTGTCAAGTTTCCTCATTATTGTTTCCCATAAAGGCATTTAACATGCCAAATAATTTTCATTTTCTTATTAAGCTTTATATTTAACATTCTTTTAACTTCTACTTTCTTATTTCTTACCCTATCTTATATCTCATCGCATATTTCTTTTTTTAGCATTTATTTATTTATCCGAGAGAGAGAGAGAGAGAGAGAGAGAGAGAGAGAGGAAGCATGTGCACATTCGAGGTGGGGGAGGGGCAGAGGGAGAGAGAATCCTCAGCCAGACTCCCTGCTGAGCATGGAGCCCAATGCAGGACTCAGTCCCAGGACCCTCAGATCATGACAGACCAAGTCTTGAATGCTCACCTGACTGAGCCACCCAGGTGTCACTCATCTCTTCTTTCTTATAATCATATTTCCTTAAATAGTACTGTGACCAAATAGCAGATGCTTTCTAATTTTTTACTTATGCGGTTTGTAACTAATACTTTTAAAATTGTGCTGTTCTGTTGCATCTTTTAATGTATTCTCTCCACTAACTCAGTTTTGGACTTTTATTGATCACTCTGTGCATTTCCAGGTGGCTTTCCCTAACCTGGTAGGAGGATTCCTTCTGTATCACCTCTTTGACCCCCCCCCCCAGAGGACAGTACGTGGCCTTAAGATGCAGTTGGAACCCTGATAGCACATCAGAAGGTGATATGATAGGCATTTCAAAGCTTTGGCAACCAGAGAGATGGAGAAATTGAACGTTGGGAGGAATGTTGTCCCTGTTGAGATTCTTCTTCTTCTCTGTGTGTGAAGATTTCTGAGATCCCCAAGCTTTCTATATCAAATATCCCTGCACTTGTACCAAAGAACTGATGTGGTCACCTATAGTCCCCTCCTTGATGGTTTCACTGAGTGACTTCTAGAATTTGACTATGAATGTTTTTTATTACTATTGAATTAAGTAACAAAAAACATTCCCATAGCTCACCGTCACCTCCAGACCTTACCCTTTATTATTCAGGAGGTGTTTGTTTGTGAGTTTCTGCCAGATCTCATCTACTTCTGTCAGTGCTCAACTGCCCTCCTAGGAAAATTCATTTTAAGTTAACATAACTTCCTTTTATGTGGCCCCATAGCACTGAATCAGCATAAATATTTTAATGTTTGGCATGTGTATGCTTTTCATCCCTAGGTGCCAGAATCAGTATAGCAGAGAAAGAGAAATGTTATCCTATTTTCATTTGCCCCAGTGTTTCTCATAAATCTGGTTGAAGTTGTCAAAATAATGGAGGGTGGTGGTTTTCTGCATAGTGCAAGAAGGCTTTTCATTGATGGAGAATTTACTTTGACCCTTGGATTCAGAAGCCCATTGGCAAGGAGTTTTTCTAAGTTTGTCTAGACTTATATTCAGCTGTCATTCCAAACTTTTCTCGCTTTGCTAAATGAACCACCGCACCACAAACATCTTCATTCTTAGGAGTTAAATTTACCTCTCTCTTCATGGTGAACAAAATTAATTGGGTGGAAATCCATCCACTTTCCTGCCTCAAAACCTACACATTTACCTGTTCTTTTACCTGTTCTTAGTCCTTTCCCATGATAATGGAAAGAGTCTCCATTTTTTCAGCATGAAGATTTGTCTCCTTAGCTGTGTAGAATACCCAAATCCATTGCCACACAAATAATTCAACAGTAATTTATCCCATGGGCCATCTTTGAATTTTTCTCTTCCTCCTTCCTTATATCGAATCCAGCACTTTGTTTTCTCAGTTTGCTGCTATCAGCCTATATGAAACAACCATCATCTATCAGTCCAAACTACTGTAGTTTCCTCTTAATGATCCACTCTGATCTTCTAATGTATCCTCTAGTTTTTCATTATATTATAGCTAAAGTGATCTTTCAGATCTTCCAGAGATGCATATCTGATCATGTCCCTTACCACATAAAACATTTCATTGCTTCCTGTAGGGAAAAGCAGAGTCCTTAACGTGTCTCTACCAGCCTCTGGAACCTAATCCTATGACCCTTGCTCACCCAGGGCCATTTTGCATGCATTCCCTATCCATAGAATATTCTTGCCTTCTCTTATCACCTCATCAATACCTACTCACTAAAGGTTTTAGTTAAGCCATCATTCCATTGGAGAAGGCTTTCCTGAGTTCCTGATTCATGGAGACTATTTTCTGTTAGAATGTAAGTTCTAGGAGAGCAGGAGCAATGTATTTTTTAACCACAATTAAAAAATTTATTTGAATGTAGTTGACACACAATATTACATTGTTTCAGGTGTACAACGTAGTGATTTGATAAATTTCTGCCTTATACTGTGCTCACCACAAGTGTAGCTACCATCTGTCACTGTACAGAGCTATTATATCATCGACTATATTCCTTGTGCTGTCCTTTTATTTCTGTCACTTACTCATTCTGTAGCAGGAAGCACATATCTCCCACTCACGTTCAGCCATTTTGCTTACCCTCCTTGCCCTCTGGCAACCATCAGTTTGTTCTCTGTATTTATAGGTCTGATTCTTTTTGTTTATTTGTTTATTCATTTCTCTTTAGATTTCACACGTGAATGAAATCATATGGTATTTGTCGTTCTCAGGTGGACTTATTTCATGTATCATATACTTTATAAGTCCATTTATGTCATCACAACTGGTATGTTCTCATCCTTTTTTTATGGCTGTGTAATCCTTGATTATATATATATCACATTTTCTTTATCTCTTTGTGTGTCTGTGGACACTTAGGTTGCTTCCACATCTTGACTATTGTAAATAATACCGCAGTAAACATGGGGTGCCTATGAATTAATGTTTTTCTTTTCATTGGGTAAATACCCAGTAATGAATTTATTGGCTCACATGGTATTTGTATTTTTAATTTTTTGAGGAGCCTCCATACTGTTTTCTATGGTGGCTATACCAATTTACATTCCCGCCACCAAACACAAGGGGCTTTTCTCCACATTCTCATGAATACTTGTTATTTCTCATCTTTTTGATTTTAGCTATTCTGACAGGTATGATGTGATATCTCATTGTGCATTTCTCTGAAGTTTAGTGATGTTGAACATCTTTTCATGTGTCCATTAGCCATCTGTATGTTGTCTTTGGAAAAATGTCTATTCACGTCTTCTCCCCATTTTTTAATTTGATTCTATGGGGGGATTTTGGTTTTGGTGTTGTGTACATTCTTTATGCACTTTGGATATTAACCCCTCATCAGACATATTGTTTACAGTTATCTTCTCTTCAATAGTTGTCTTTTTGTTCTGTTGCTAGTTTCCTTTACATTGCAAAGGCTTTTTACCTTGGTGTAGTCCCAATAATTTTTCATTTTGTTTCTCTTGCCAGAGGAGACATACCTAGAAAAATGTTTCTACAACTGATGTCCAAAAATTCCTGCCTGTGCTTTCTTATAGGAATTTTATGGTTTCAGATCTCACATTTAAGTCTTTAATCCATTTTGATTTGTATAAGAAAGTGGTCTAGTTTTGGGTTTTTTGCAGTTTTTGTCCAGTTTTCCCAACACCATTAGTTGAAGAGACTGCCTTTCCCCATTGTATATTCTTCCCTCCATTGTTCTAGTTTACTTGACTATAAACATACAGGTGTACTTCTGGGTTCTTTATTCTGTTCTCTTGATCTGTGTGTCTATTTTTCTGCCAGTACTGTAGTGTTTTGATTACTGTAGCTTTGTAGTGTAGCATGAAATCAGGATTGTGATACTTCCAGCATTGTTTCATTTTCTCAAAATTGCTTTGGCTGTTTTGGGTCCTTTGTGCTTCCATACGACTTTTAACATTACTTGTTTTAGTTTTGTGGAAAATGCTGTTGGTGTTTTGACAGGTATTGCATTAAATATCTGTATTGTTTTTGGTATTATGGACATTTAAACAATATTGCTTCTTGCAATCTGTGAGTATGGACTGTCTTTCTTTGTGTCATCTTTAATTCTTTTTATCAGTGTTTCACAGTTTTTAGAGGACAGATCTTTCAACTTTTTGGCTGAGTTTATTCTTTTTGGTGCAATTTTAAAAGGAATTGTTTTGTTAATTTCTGTTTCTGCTATTTCATTACCAGTATCTAGAAATGTTATCGATTTCTGGGTATTAATTTTGTATTTTGCAATTACTGAACTCAGTAATTACTTCTAGAAGCTTTATCCTGGGTTTTTTAAGGTTTTCTTTGTATAGTATCATGTTATATGCATATTGTGATAGTTAACTTCCTCTTTACCAATACAGATGGCTCTTATTTCTTTGTCTTGTCTGATTGCTGTGGCTGAGACTTCCAGTACTATGTTAAATAAAACTGGTAAGAGTGAACAATCTTGTCTGTTCCCTATCTTAGAAGAAATTGAGTATGTTGTTAGCTGTTGGGTTTTTATATATGGCCTTTACTATGTTGAGGTGTGTTCCCTCTAAATCTACTTTGTTGAGAGTTTTTATCATGAATTGTTGCTGAATTTTATCAGATTCTTTCCTACATCTATAGAGATGTTATATGATTTTTATCCTTGATTTTGTTGTGTATATGATATTGATTGATTTGCAAATGTTGAACCATGCTTGCATCCCCAGAATACATGCCACTTGATTTTGATATCATTTGTTCTAGTTTGTGAAAAATGCTATTGATATTTTGATAGGGATTGCATTAAATCTCTGTATTGCTTTGGGTAGTGTGAATATTTAAACACTATTGGTTCTTCCAGTTCACGAGCATGGAATATCTTTCCATTTGTGTTATGTTCAATTTCTTTCATCAGTATTTTATAGTTTTTGGAGGACACCTCTTTGGTTAACTTTATTCCTAGTTGTTTTATTCTTTTTGGTGTAATTGTAAATGGTGTTTTTTAAATTTTTATTTCTGTGACTTCGCTGTTAGGGTATAGAAATGTTACTGAGTTCTAAGTATTAATTTTGTATCCTGGCACTTTACTGAATTCATTTATTACTGCTAATAGTTCTTTTGTTGGAATCTTTGGGATTTTCTATATATAGTATTATGTCATCTGGAAATAGTGTCAGTAACTTCTTCTTTACCAATATGGATACCTCTAATTTTTTTGCTGTTGCCAAGACTTCCAGTACTATGTTGAGTAAAAGTGGTGAGAATGGACATTCTTGTCTTGTTCCTGATCTTAAAAGAAAAGCTCTCAGTTTTCACCAATGAATATGGTATTAACTGTGGATTTTTCTCATATGACCTTTACTATGTTGAGGTATGTTCCCTCCAAACCTACTCTATTGAAAATTTTTATCATGAAGGCATGTTGAATTTTGCCAGATGCTTTTTGTGTATCTGTTGAGATGATTTTTACCCTTTATTTTGTTGATGTGGTATATGATGATGATTGATTTGCAAATATTGTATTATCTTTGTATCCCAGGACTAAATCCCATCTGATGTGTGGGGAATGATCTTTTTAATGTATTATTGGATTTATTGTTCTAGTATTTCACTAGTATTTCCCTGAGGATTTTTACATCTCTGTTAATCAGACATATTGGCTTGTAGTTTTCTTTTTTGTGGTGTCTTTGTCTACTTTTAGTATCAGGGTAATGCTAGCTTGGAATTTGGAAGTTCTCCTTCCTCTTCTGTATTTTGGAATATTTTGAGGATGTTTGGTAGAATTCACCTGTGAATCAGTGTGGTCTTGGACTTTTATTTTTTTGGTAGTTTATTGATTACTGATTTAGTTTTAAGTCTGTTCAAATTTTTTCTTCCTTCCTGATTCAGTTTTGGGCTGTTATTTATTTCTAAGAATTTAACCATCTCTTGTAGGTTTTCCAGTTGGTTTGTGTGTCATTTTTCTTAGTATTCTCTTATAATCCTTTGTTATTT
The DNA here is from genome assembly GCA_004023965.1 of Spilogale gracilis. Taxonomy (NCBI): domain Eukaryota; kingdom Metazoa; phylum Chordata; class Mammalia; order Carnivora; family Mephitidae; genus Spilogale; species Spilogale gracilis. Next base: position 6,718 of record PITA01019820.1, read on the forward strand.
CTGTGGTGTCTGTTATTACTTCTCTCTCATTTTTGTTTTTATTTATTTGGATCCTTTCTCTTTTTTTCTTTCTTAAGCGTGAGCCCGACTAAAGTTTTGTCAATTTTGTTCATCTTTTCAAAGAACGAGCTCTTGAGTTCATTGATTTTTTTTCTCTCTTTTTTAAAGTCTTTATGGCATTTTTATCCCTGCTCTGATCTTTATTATTCCCTTTGTTCTCCTCCCCTTGGGCTTCATTCTTCTTTTTCTAGTTCCTTTAGATGTAAGGTTAGATTGCTTATCTGAAATTTTTTCTTGTTTCTTGAGGTAGGCCTGTAGCATTATATACTTCCCTCTCAGAACTGTGTTCACCCTGTTCCAAAGTCTTTGGACCATTGTGTTTTCATTTTCATTTTTCTCCGTGTATTTTTAAATTTCTTCATTCTTTAAAGTTTTATTTATTTGAGAGCAAGTTCGTGCACAAGCTGGGGGACAGTTTGCACAGGGGGAGGGAGAGAGAGAATCTCAGGCAGACTCCCTATTGAGTGCATAGCCTGACACAGGGCTCAGTCTCACATTCCTGAGATCATGATCCAAGCTGCAATCAAGAGTTGGATGCTTACCCGACTGAGCCACCCAGGTGCCACTAATTTCTTCTTTGTTTCCTTGACCCATTGATTAGTGTCATAGTGTTTAGTCCCCATGTTTTTGTGTTTTTCCAGTGTTGTTCTTGTGATTTAGTTCTAGTTTTATACCATTGTGATCAGAAATGATGCATGCCATTATTTCAGTCATCTTAAATGTATCGATAGTTGTTTTATGGCATAATATGTGATCTATTCTGGGGAATATTCCATATGTACTCGAAAATAGTGTGTATTCTGTTGGGTTTTGATGGGATGTTCTGTATATATTTGTTATGTCCTTCTGGTCCAATGTGTCATTCAAAGACATTGTGTCCTTGTTGATTTTCTGTCCAGATGATCTTTCCACTGATGTAAGTCGATTGTTAAAGTTCCTTACTATTTATATATTATTATCAATTTTTCTTTATGTTCATTAATATTAGATTTATGTATTTAGGTGCTCCAGTGTTGGATGCGTAGATATTTATAATTGTTATATCTTGTTGTTGGATTGATCCCTTTATCATTATGCAGTGTCCTTCTTTGTCTCCTGTTATAGTCTTTGTTTTAAAGATTTTTTTGTTTGATATGAGTATTGCTACCCTGGCTGGGTTTTTTTTGCTTCAGGGAAGCACATTGAATGTTTTTCTATCCCTTTACTTTCAGTCTGTACATGTCTTTAGGTCTGAGGTGAGTCTACTCTAAGCAGTGTATAGGTGGGTTTTGTTTTTTATCCATTCTGCCACACTGTGTCTTTTGATTGAATCATTTAGGCCATTTACATTTAGAGTAATTACTGATAGGTGTGTATACTTGTTTCTATTTTAAAAATTTGATTTCTCATTGTTTATGTAGTTCTTCTTTGTTCCGTTCTCTTCATCTCATTCTTTGTGGTAGATGAGTGTCTACAGTGTTATGTTTGGCTTTCTTTCACTTTATTTTTTGTGCATTTGTCATAGTCTTTGTATTTATGATTACCATGAGGTTTATGTATAACATCCTAAGTAAATAGAAATCTATATTAATTTGATGGTCATTTCAGTTCAAACACATTCTAAAAAAGAAATCTTTGTTTTTCCCTTTCTCTTCTGTTTTTACTCCCTTTTCCACATTTCATTTGTTGTCATATTTTACATCTTTTTATTCAAAATTTTCTTATGTTCCATTATGGCCATTTTTTTCCACTTAAAGAAATCCCTTTAACATTTCTTGTAAGGCTAAACTCCCTTATCTTCTGTTTGGGAATCCCCTTATCTCTTTTTCAAATCTGAATGATAAGCTTGCCAGTAGAGTATCCTTGGTTGTAGGTTTTTTCCCCTTCAGCACTTTGGATATATCATTCCACTCTCTTCTGGCCTGCAAAATTTCTGCTGAAAATCAGCTGATGGCCTAATAGGTTTCCCTTATAGGTAACTTTTTGTTTCTGTCTTGCTGTTTTTAAGATTCTTCATCTTTAACCTCTGACATTTTAATTATTATATGCCATGATGTGGACCTCCTTGGGTTTATCTTTTTTGGAATTATCTGTACTTCTTGGGCTTGAATGTCTGGTTCCTTCCCTTTGTTAGGGAGGTTTTCCGTTATTAATGCAAATAAATTTTCTACACCTTTCTCTCTCTTCTGAGACCACTTTAATGTAAATATTTCCTTGATGTTGTCCAGGAGATCTCTTAATCTAGTATAATTTTTTCACACTTTTTTTTCTCTTTTAGCTATTCAGCTTGGGTGGTTTCTATTACCTTGTCTTCCAGATCGCTGATAGATTCTTCTGCATCCTCTAATCTACTGCTGGTTCTCTCTAGTGTATTTTTTTTTATTTCTGTGGTCCTTTAAATATTTTCTGTCTTTTTATTGAAGGTGGGTTCTTCCACTCTTTTTTCTAGCCCAGTGAGTATCTTAATGATCATTAGATCAAATTTTCTGTCAGGCATATTGCTTATTTTTGTTTCTTCTAATTGTTTTTTTTTCTGAGTTTTTTTTCTTGTTCTTTCTTTTGCAGCATATTTCTCTGTCTCCCCATTTTGCTTGCTTTTCTGTGTTTGTTTCTTTGGATTAGGTGAAATGGTCACTTCTCCTAAACTTGAAGGAATGGTCTTATTTATGCTGCTCCCCATGTACACTGTGTGTTATTGCTGACTTTGGCTGGCTGGCTAGAGCTGTGGCTATATATGCTAGTTATTCTTTTAAGGTGGAAGGGTAGAGAACTTCCTGTAGCCCCTCAACCATTTTAAACTTGGCTTTTTCTCTGTGTTCCAATGGCTTCTGTGCTTGCTGAGGTTGCAGGCTCACTGAGATCACCAGACTCATCCATTGTGGTGTTCAGACCCTGATCCAGTCTAGGCTTTTAAGGTGGGATGGAAATGTAAACTATGACATTCTCCAGGCCCTCTGACCTGGAGAGCATTCCCACAGCTCCTCTGCTACTTGACAGAGTTCTAGTGTTATCTCTTTTATATGCTAGTTTCTCTTTTAAACCACATCATTTTTTTGTGTGCCCATGGTCAAAGGAATCTGTTCCTGGACCTTCAGCATTATCCCTCCTCATTGCTTTCTGCAGCATAGGGGGTGGGAGATCCCTTTGTTATTTTATCTTCATTTCTCTTGCTGTTCTCTCTACCTTTGGTTGTTTAGTAGTTGTTCAGTCAGCCCTCAGTTCTTCTTCAGGAGCAATTGTTTCATTAATAGGTGTAATTTGGTACATTCCATGGAAGAGGTGAGTTCGGAGTCCCTATATGTTGGCATCTTGAACTGGAAATCCCACTGTCAGTTGTTTTTTAATCAGTTTTATTCCCAGCTCCTAGCATAACTCAAAGAACAGAGTATGCCTCAATAACTATCTGAGGACTGAATAAATTAATGAGATCTGAAAAGAACACTAGAAAAGAAATTTATATACAGTGGAAGCTAAGAAAAAAAACCATCATGAGGGTTATAAGAAACTCACTGCAGCCTTTAGCTTCAGAAGTTGGGTGTGAAGGGCTGCATTCACAAAGAAAAGGAGCAGTAAACCCATAAAATGCTACTGGAAAGTCAGTTGGGCCCATGGAAATAACCAATATGTGGGTAAATTGATGAGTTTAGAGATAGTGGTTTCAGTAGAGTGATTAGGGCAGAATCTGAACTATAGCAGTTTGAGGAGTAATATAGAGAAGGGGAAGATAATGTGTATATTAACAGATCTTTAAGCATATTTGTTTTGGGGGAAAAGGAGAGAAATAGAGTAGTATATGTAACAGCACATGGGTTAAAAGGAGAGTCTTTTATTTTACGATGGGAAAAAGATCCCTACATTTAAATACTGATAGAAAAGAGCCAGCTGAAAGAGGGAAGATACAGAATTTAAGTATCTGTAGAACAAAATGAATACTATTTTTGTTAATTTAATTGGAGGATATTCCCTTAAAATGGGTTTTACTTCCAGCCACCCAAGATAGACCTTTAAAATCAAGAAAAGCAATTCAAATTTTAGTATAAAGTATGAAAATGAAATAAGGTAATTACAAAGACTATTATGGCTAACAGAGTATGATCTACACCCCTTGCCACTCTCCCACCTGGTATGACACATAAGACTGAGCAATCATTGGGAACTTACATTTTGAAACCTTTGAAAATGAAATGAAATGTACATACTAGTATTTCCTTTTTTGAAGTTAATTTAAAAGGCTTAATTTATAAATAATGCTAATTCTGTTGGAAATTTCTGAAGCACATTCCTAGTTGTTGTTTTATTCTAGTTTACAAATTGATTACTGTCAAGTAGCATGATAATAATACAAAAGAGATGAGGACTGGGGATCAGAAGGAGTCAGCAACAGCTCTCGCTCTTGCTAATGAGCTCTGGGATATTGCCATCCTCTTTAATCTTTTTTGCCTTACTTTCCCTAGCTACAAAATGAGCATAATAAGGTCTTTCATACTTTCCTCACAAGGCATATATTATGACGATCAAATGTGTTCACGAGTAAGAAAGCCTTTTTATTCATATAAAATAGCATTTGTAGGAGCTGGATGAGAAGAAACAAAACCTCAGTGCAAAATGTTTCATCCCTTTCCAGGCACATGACTTTGGACAGGCTCCTTAAAACTTTTATTCCTCAGTCCCCTCACCCAGGAAGTAGGGGTAATATTCCCTATTTCTGGAAATTTTTATTAAGATTAAATGAGTTGTGAATGAAATGAGGGAGCATACCTGTTAAACGTTCCTTGATGTGAGGTTTATTGGGCCTTGATTTTCTTCTTTTATTTTCAATGTAGGGGAGATGACTCTACTTGAATGGTTTGACATTTGACAGGATTTAGGGTCTAATGGGTCCTATTTGAGGGGTGTTCCCCAGGCCAGCAGCAGCAGCAGCAGCAGCAGCAGCATTTGGGAGTTTCTTAAGAATGCAGAATCTCAGGCCGCACTCCAGACATAATGAGAATATACATTTTAACAAGATCCCAGATGATGTGCACACAATTAATTTTGGAAGTCAATGTTTAACAAGCCATCTGGTTGTGAAAAGTGGGTTCAAAGAGCACAGTGTACATGCTATAACCTAGGATGCCATTCCTCCCTTTTGTTATCTTTGTCTTCAGTTCCCTGACTCTGTTTTACTATAGAAATGAAATGAAACAAAGGTGAGAAAAAAAGAGCGAGAAGTTGAAGAACCTTCAAATATGTTTGTGAAGTGGTTTTACACTAGGGCAAGAAATAGCTTCAAGAGCTGTCCTGTGCCTTTCTATTTGTTACTCCTTAGATGTCTCTGCCTGGAATAATACTGTCAAAGTGGGGCCCTTCTTGTCCTCCCTGCCCATCTGTTCTTTAACTTGCCACCACTGTCAAAGGAACCATGCAGATGCTCTTTGCTAAGAAGAGTGTCCAAGTTATTGCTTATTAGCAACCAAGGTCCCTTTAGTTCTATAGATTCTCCTGGCGGTTTCTCACAGGTGAAGGTGAAATGTAGAAAAATGTTTAAGCAGTGAGTTTATGACTTTTGAATAGACATGTAGAGATAGGTCATTTTTTTAAAAGGCAGAAAATAAAGTTGAGTCTATTGCAGTAAATTTCAGTAACAGTCAAACTGCATAATCTGTCATGAGTAAAAGTTGCATTGCTTTTTTAAGTTTATTTTACTTTGTGAAATGACCCACTGGAATACTGGGGAAGCTTGTTACTGTTGACACGATATTTCAGCAACATAGTAAGTTTGCACATTGCTGATGAAGGTAAAAGTAAGTCTACTTTTGTTCAGTCGGAGGTTTATAATTTTTTGCTAAATATCAGGACAGTCATCTTGTCAGTACTCCAGAGGAAAGAGATTTACAAGTGATCCAAAATAGATTAGTATCTCCTGGGATGAAAAGATATGTCATGAGAATAAATGTATGGTGAGGTTGACAGGGGAGTATGTAGTTGATGCCCACAGTTTTTTAAATTACTCTATTTCCTTCCTTAAAATTCTTCCTTTTACATTTTATGTTTAGCGAATTTTAAGCAAAGCATCTAAATTTTGATTTATGGTAAACCAGATGTTAGTGCAACTTGATTTAAATGACTTTAGGGGTCGCTATGATTTCAGAAGCAGTATATATTGTTTATGTGGAGGCCTCCCACACAACATTTAAAGATTTGTGCGTCCCTTGGAGGTATAGGTGAGGGAATTGTTGCTCTTTATTTCATGATAACAAGCTCAATTTTTCAATTCGTAATTAAATAACCCATAGGCATCTTGAGGGGCTGCTAGAATTGGTGCTACTCAAGCAAACCTTGAGGAAGTTATGGCAAATAAAGGCTAAGAAGATGATCGCCTGAGAAATCAAGATGATTAAATAGTCAGACCCACCAGGGCTCTCAGAATACAGTTAGCAGTGATTGTGAGCATTTGAAACAAACACAGATCCAGTCAGTGCTAAATAAAATCAAGGTTGAGTAATGGATTCTGCTCTTATGATCTCGCTGCAAAATTTAGAAAGTGAATGAATGAATGAATGAATCTTTGCAAAATGTCTGAAAGCCAGGGGAAAAAATAGAATTTCAAACAAGCAAGTTTGCTGTAAAAACATTAGCTTGGATATTAATATGATTCACATCTCATGTTATATATGGTCTTGTTCTACGTTATAAGTATGTGTTCAGGTTCAAGTTAAGATAGACCTGTTAATAATTTTTTTAAGATCTCATTTTGGGGCACCTGGATGGCTCTGTGGTTTAAAGCTTCTGCCTTCAGCTCAGGTCATGATCTCAAGGTCCTGGGATCGAGGCCCACATTGGGCTCTCTGCTGAGCAGGGAGCCTGCTTCCTCCGCTCTCTCTGCCTGCCTCTCTGCCTACTTGTGATCTCTCTCTCTCTGTCAAATAAATAAATAAAATCTTAAAAAAAAAAGATCTCATTTTGCTAACCTTTTCACTTCTGGCTGTTGGAAGAAAAAAATCCCAAAGACTAAGATTCTTTTGTGCTTTATACCCTTCAAAAACAAGAAGAAAATTAGAAGAAACAGGAAGATATTAGACACTTTGTTGTTAAAAGGAAGAAAAGGAAGGAGGGCGGGAGGGAGTGAAGGATGGAGAAAGCAAGGGAGGGAGGGAGGCAGGCGAGAAAGCAGCCAGGCAGACAACTTGCATGACCTGAGATGGTTCATTAAAAATTCAGCCTATACCTTCCAGAGTATCATTTCCAATTAAGATCAGTTTATGATTAAACAATGTAGGCAGCTATCTTGGTAACATTTTGATTGGATCTGCAAATTGAAATCCTACCTTAGTGTAAAACTTTTTTTCATGTATTTGAGTGTAGTTTATGTATAGTATTAAATTAGTTTCAGGTGTACAACATAGTGAGTGATTCAGTAAATCTATACATCATGTTGTGCTCACAACTATACTATCAACTGTCCCCATACAGCATATTACAGTACCATTGACTGTATTCCCTGTGCTGTACCTTTCATCCTGTAATTTAATTGCTCCATAACTGGAAGCCTATATCTCCCACTCCTGTTCACCTCTTTTGCCTCCCTCCCCACCCCTCGCCCTTCTGGCATCCGCCAGTTTGTTCTGTATTTATACGTATGATTCTCCTTTTTCTTTCTTTATTCATTTGTTTTTTAGATTCCACATATGAATGAAATCATATGGTATTTATCTTTCTCTATCTGACTTACTTCATTTACCATAATACCTTCTAAGTCTGTCCACGTTGTCACAAATGGCAAGAGCTCATCCTTTTTCATGACTAATATTGCATTGTATTTATGTTTGTGTATGGGTGTACACACACAGAGATACACACCCCACATCTTTATCCATTATCTGTCAGTGGACACTTGAGCTGCCTCCATATCTTGGCTACCATAAATAGTGCTGCAATAAATATAGGGGTGCATATATGTTTTTGAATTTGTGTTTTTATTTTCTTTCAGTCCAAAGTAGCTCTTTCTCAGATCTTTGGGAAATTATTTTTCAGGTTATTGTTTTAAAAGGCAACAACAAAGCATATTTATTTGTATTCTTATTTAAAAGTAATGTACTCTTATTGTAGAATGTTTTAAAATATAGGTAAACAAAGCAGAACAAATAGTTCTGATTTCACTACCTAAAGAGACAACTACTGTTTACATTTGTACATAGTGTTTTTTAATACATACACACAAATTATAAAAAATGTTTTGTAATGTAAGAGCTTCCCTTAGCAATATATGGGAAAGATCTTTCTGAACACTATATATTCTTCTATAACTTAATTTTTAAAAGACTGAATAGTATTCCACCTTGTGCATTTATAATAATTTTTTAATCAGCACCTATTTGGGAATGCTTATGTTATTTATAATTTTTTGGTTTTTAAAAACAGTACTGATGGGACGCCTGGGTGGCTTAGTCATTAAGTGGCTGCCTTCTGTTCAGGGCATAATTCTGGAATCCTGGGATCAAGCCCCACATCCAGCTCCCTGCTCGTCGGGAAGCCTGCTTCTCCCTCTCTCACTCCTCCTGCTTGTGTTCCCTCTCTAGCTGTGTTTCTCTCTGTCAAATAAATAAATAAAATATTTATTTTAAAAAAGGTACCGAAATCAACATTGTTACTCAGTGATTTTCAGCAAGAGGTTCTTTTGCCCCCAAGTGGACATTTGGCAATATTTGTAGATATTTTTGGTTGTCTTAATGGAGAGGAAGGGGGAGATGTCATTGCCATCTAGTGAGTAGAAAATATATTTCACAGAATTATTGAAATCTGAATGAAGTCCCTAGATGTGCTTATAAAATCAATATATTAATTTCTACTTATTAATGATAATACTTTTAATTTTATCTTTCAAAAGTTCAAAGTTCCTGTTGAAAAAACATTTTATAATTTCATTTTTGTATTCAATATAATTAACATACAGTGTTATATTAGTTTCAGGTATAGTGTAATGATCCAACAATTATATACATTTCTCAGTGCTCAGCAAGTTACGTTACTCTTAATCTCCTTTTTATTTATTTCATCCATCCCTACACCCACCTCCTCTCTGGCAACCACCTTTTTCTCTACATCCTTGCCAATATTTGTTATTTTTTGTGTGTTTTGATCTTAGCCATTCTGACAGGTTTGAGGTGCTATCTCGTTGTGGATTTGATTTGCATTTCCCTGATGATTCATGGTGTTGAGCAACTTTTCATGAGTTTCTTGGCCATCTGTATGTCTTCTTTGGAAAAATGTCTATTCGGGTCCTCTGCCCATTTTTTAGTTGGATTGTTTGTTTTTTATGAGTGTTTTTGGTTCAGTTGTATAAGTTCTTTATATATTTTGGATATTAACCCTTTACTGGGTATATCATTTTCAAATATCTTCTCCCCTTCGGTAGGTTGTCATTTTGTTTTGTTGATGGTTTCCTTCACTGTGCAAAAGTTTTTTTTATTTTGCAATAGTCCCAATAGTTAAATTTGATTTTTTTTCCCTTATCAGAGGAGACATATATAGAAAAATGTTTCTATGTAGAAAAATGTTTCTTTTGCTGGTGTCAAAAAAATTACTACTTAAAAAAATTACTACTTATGGGGCTCCTGGGTGGCTCAGTAGGTTAAGCATCTGCCTTTGACTCAGATCATGAACCCAGGAACCTGGGTTCAAGTTTATTCCTAGGTATTGTTTTGGTGCAATTATGAATAGGATTGTTCTCTTAATTTCTTTTTCTGCTACTTAACTATTAATAAATAGAAAGGCAACACATTTCTGGATATTAATTTTGTATCCTGTGACTTTACTAAGTTTCCTTATTCTAGTAGTTATTAGGTTGTATCCTTAGGGTTTTCTATGTATCATATCAGGTCATCTTCAAATAGTGGAAGTTTTACTTCTTCTTTATTACTTTGGATGCCTTTCTTCTTTTTTCTTGTCTGATTGCTATGGTTTTGATATATGCTGTACTGTGCTGAATGAAAGTGGTGAGAGTGGACATCCTTGTCTCCTTGATAATCTTAGATGAAAAGTTCTCAATTTTTTCACCATTAAGCATGATGTTCACATATATGGCTTTTATTATATTGAGGTATGTTCCCTGTAACCATACTTTGTTAAGAGTTTTATCATGAAAGGTTGTACTTTGTCAAGTGCTTTTCCTGCTTCTATTGAAAAATGATCATCTGGTTATTATCCTTTTTCTTGTTAATGTGATGAATCATGTTGATTGATTTGTGAATATTGAACCATTCTTGCATCCCCAGAGTAAATCACACTTGATCGCGGTAAATGATCTTTTTATTATATTGTTGGGTTTGTGTTTCCTAGTATTCTGTTAAGAATTTTTGCATCTGTGTTAATCAGAGACATTGACTTGTAGTTTTCTTTTTTTTTTTTTTGTAGTGTATTTATCTGGTTCTGGTATCAGGGTACTGTTGGCTTCATACAATGAATTTGGAAGTTTTCCTTTCTCTTCTATTTTTTGAAATAGTTTGAGGGGGATAGGTATTAACTCCTCTTTAAATGTTTGGTAGAGTTCACCTGTGAAGCTGTTTGGTCCTGGACTTCTGTTTGTTGTAAGCTTTTTAATTACTGATATAATTTCATTGCTCGTAATCTGTACAAGTTTTCTATTTCTTCCTGATTCAGTTTTAGAGAGTTACAGGTTTCTAGGAACTTATTCCTTTCTTCTAGGTTGTCCAATTTATGAGCATGTATTATTTCATAATATTATAATACTGTATGTTTCTGTGTTGTTGGTTGTTACCTCTCCCTGTCATGTTCTCATTCAAATTGAGTCATGTCTTTTTATTGATGAATCTGGCTAAAGGTTTATCAATTTTGTTGCTCTTTTCAAAGAACCAGCTCCTCTTTCATGTATTTTTGCTCTAATATCTAGGATTTCCTTCCTTCTATAGGCTTTGGTCTCTTTTTCTAGCTCCTTTAGATATAAGTTTAGGTTGTTTATTTGAGCTTTTCCTTATTTCTTGAGGTAAGGTACAGCTGTAATCTTCCCTCTTAGAACAGGTTTTTTTGCTGAGTCCCAAAGATTTTGGGCCATTCTGTTTTCATTTTTATATGTTTCCATGTATTTTTAAAATTTTTTCTTTAAGTTCTTGGTTGACCTTTCATTCTTTAGTAGCATGTTATCTCGTCCCCATGTATTTCTGTTCTTTCCAGACTTTTTTTTGTTGTGCTTGAATTCTGTTTTCATACCATTGTGGTTGGAAATGTTGCAAGCTATAGTTTCAGTCTTTCTCAATTTATTGAGACTTGTTTTGGGTCCTAGCATGTGATCTACTCTGGAGACTATTCCATGTGCACTTGAAAAGAATGTGTATTCAGTTGTTTTGGGATGGACAGTTGTGAATATATCTGTTCCATCCATCTTGTTCACTGTCATTCAAAGCCACCATTTCCTTGTTGATTTTTTAATCTAGATGATCTATTCAGTGATGTAAGTGAGGCATTAAAGTCACATACTATTATTGTATTACTGTCAGTTTCTTCCTTTGTGTCTGTTAATAGCTGCCTTATGTATTTAGGTTCTCCCTTATTGAGTGCATAAATATTTACAATTGTTATATCTTCTTGTTGGTTTGTTCCCTTTCTGAGTATGTAGTATCTTTGTCTCTTGTTATTGTCTTTGTTTTAAAGTCTGTTTTATGTAATATAAGTATTGATTGCTACCCCAGCATTCTTGTTGCTTCTATTTGTCTGGTAAATATTTTCCCATCCCTTTACTTTCAGTCTGCATGTGTCTTTAGGTCTGAAATGACTCTTTTTTAGACAACATATAGATGCATCTTGCTTTTTTATCTACTCATTTACTTATGTCTTTTGATTAGAACATTTAGTCTGCTTACATTCAAAGTAATTATTGATAGCTATGTACTTATTGCCATTTGTTACTTATTTTATGGCTATTTTTGCAGTTCTTCTCTGTTCCTTTCTTGTTCTCTTGTGGTTCGATAGCTTTCTTTAGTGATATGTTTGGACTTTTTTCTCTTTATTTTTTGCATAGCTGTTACAGGTTTTTGATTTGTGGTTGCCATTAGTGTCGTATAGAACATCTTTTGCATATAGCAATCTATATTAAGTTAATGGTCACTTAAGTTTGAACCCATTCTAAAAGCACTAAATTTTGACTCTCCTTCTCCCATGTTTGGGTACATACTCAATATTCTTATATTTCGGTTTTTTTTAAAGACTAGCAGAATCCTTTTCTTTTTTAAAAGATTTTATTTATTTATTTGTCAGGGAGAGTGCGCACAAGTGTGGGAGCAGTAGGCAGAGGGAGAAGCAATCTCCCTACCTAACAAAGAGCCTGACACGGACTCAATTCCAGAACCCTGGGATCATGACCCAATCCGAAGGCAGATGCTCAACCAACTGAGCCACCAGACATCCGTATTCTTATATTTGTGAATCCCTTGACTGCGTTTTATAGATACAATTGATTTTTACTGCTTTTATGTTTTAACTTCTGTACTGGTTGTATAAGTGATTAATCTACTCTTACTATGTTTGTATTTACATGGTAAATTTCTACTATGTATTACAAAATTTTACTTTTCTTATTTTCTTATTTCTCATTATGGCCTTGTCTTTCTAGCCAAAGAATTTTTAAGGTTTCTTGTAAGGCCGGTTTAGTTGTGATGAATTCATTTATTTTGCTAGGAAACTGATTGTTGCTGCTGCTATTCTGATGATAGTCTTACTGGACAGTCTTACTGCAGGTTTTTTCCTTTCAGCCCTTTGAATATATCATGCCACTTTCTTCTGGCCGGCAAAGTTTCTGCTGAAAAATCCTTAAAGCTTTATGGAGTTTCCCTTGTATGTAATGGTTTTCTTTTTTCTTGGTGCTTTCAAAATGCTCTCTTTATCCCTACTTTCTGCCATTTTAATTATTATGTGTCTTGGTGTAGACATCCTTGTGTTTATTTTGTTTTGGATTCTCTGTCTCCTTGATCTGCATGTCTGTTTTATTGTTCACATTAGGGAAGTTTTCACCTAATATTTATTCAAGTAAATTTTCTGCCTTCCTTTTCATCTCTTCTCCTGGGAAACCTGTAATGTGAATGTTACTACACTTGATGGTATCACTGAGCTCCCTTAACATATTCTCATTCTGGGGGCGCCTGGGTGGCTCAGTCGGTTGGGCATTTGCCTTAGGCTCAAGTCATGATCCCGAGGTCCTGGGATCGATCCCTGCATCGGGCTCCCTGGTTGGCAGGAGGTCTGCTTCTCCCTCTCTCCCTCCCCCTTCTTGTGTTCCCTCTCTCGCCGTGTCTCTCTCTGTCAAATAAATAAAACCTTAAAAAAATTCTCATTTTTTATTATTCTTTTCCTTTTTGCTCTTTAGTTTGGTTGCTTTCCATTACTCTGTCTTTGAGCTCACTAATCTGTTCTGCTCCCTCTAGTCTGCTATTGATTCCCTCTGGTGTATTTTTAATTTTAGTTATTGAGTTATTCATCTCTGATTGTTTCTTTTTTATATTTTCTTTCTTTGGTGAAGAAACTGAGATCTTCCATTCTTTTGTTAAGGCCAGTGAGTATGTTAATGACCATTACTTTGAATTCTTTATCAGACATACTGCATACCTGTTTCTTTTAGCTCTTTTGCTGTGGTCCTTTTCTTTCTTTTGTGATATGTTCTTCTGTCTCCTCATTCTGTCCAACACTCTGTGTTTCTATGTATTAGGAAAATCAGCTACATCTCCTCCTCTTCAGAGTTGTGACTGTTTAAAAAAGAGGTCCTGTGATGACCTGTTGCACAATATCCCCTATTTACCAGAGCCAGCCACTTCAGGAGTGTCTCCTATGTGGATTGTGTGCACCCTGCTGTAGTGGCTGAGCATTACTGCCCTTAGTCCAGTTTGTTGCAATAGCCCACCTTTGCCTCTTGTGGACATGGTTGTGTCCCTGTGCTCTTAGGGGGTGTTTGGGGGCTGTCATGGGTTTGTAGTTGAGCATTATCAAGAGTCAGATGCCTGTCTGCTGGGGCCATGATGGCATTGAATTGTAGGGTACTCTCACTGCATTGTCCACTGAGGCTATCATTGATAGGTGGGGTCTTTAGTCAAACCAGATTCCTGCTCCCAGTTTTCCCATGCTGCAGTGACCCAGAACTGTGGGGCTCCCTCCCAGTTGCTATTCCATGAGGGGTTTTTGTTGGTGGGTAGGGCCCAGTCAAATCAGATCTATGCCCAGTCAAACTGGTGTGTGTGTGGTTATTTTCCCTTTACGTTAGGGAAGGAGTCACTTTGGAATGGTTCTGGCCCCTGCAGGGATGCCTGCAAGATGCAATATGTCAGGAGTCACTTTAGATGGAATTCTTCTAAGTATAGCTTGTTTTATGGGGAGGATCTGCAAGAGAACTGGAGCAGGGTACATGGTATTAGCAAGGTAGGCAGAGGGTGTTGGAGCTGTTTTCCACAGATGTCCAGTCATCTAGGCTTAGGTGGCAAGGGGGGGAGAAATGGTACCTGCCAGCTCTTTTGTTCTTGGAGAGGTCTCCTAAAGATCCCTGCTCCTCCACTGCATGTTTTGAGATTAGTAAATAAATCTCCTTCACATATATCCCAGGTATTTTTCAAACTGGTGCTACTATGACAGCATAGTAAAAACTTGAGAAGTTAAGCCCCAGTGGTTTTCATAGCATAATGACATGGGACTAGTCTTCCCCATTGAGGTCCTCTGTGTCTGGGGTACCTGGTACAGTGTCTTCTCCCCTCCCTTCTTCATGCTTATGCTGGCCCTCCTGTTTGTGGTTTGTCTTACAGGGAGTTTTCACTATATATCTGCTCCTCCTACCCCTTCTGATGAGGCCTCCTCTCTACAATTAACTGTGGAAATTCTGTTCTGCCTGCCTAATGGGTAGTTTTCTGGGTTAGTTGCACTGATGGGGCTGTTACCTACATGTGTCTGTTGGACAAGATGAACTTAGGATCTTTCTACTTTGCCGTTTTTTTTTTTTTTCAGTAATCCTTCTTTTGAAAGTTTTTAAAGCATGAAAGTAGGTTTTTATAGGTAACATAATTTTGAGCAAAAAAAACCCCATATTGCCACAGGAATATTGGACTATTTTTGGAATATTCATTATCAAAATAATCTTTCCATAACACCTTTTCTTTTTTCCCAAAAAGCAGTTACTTTCTCATCTATTGTTAATATTTTGCTTGTATCCTGAAGGGATAAAGTGTAATAGGTACTGGTTATTTTTGCCTTAATCTCTTATTTCCTTGGTCGAACCAACCTCAGTTTCATTGATACCAGGTTGTGTGTATGTGTTTTCTGTTCCATCATTTTCTTCTATTTTTCATTTTTTGTACTTTTTTTTGAGTTTCTTTTACTGTCTTTTTTTTAAGCTTTTGGGATACATGTCTTGTTCATTAATTATCTTCTTTTATGATGTACACATTTGAAACTATACCTTTCCAGATAAGTACTCTTTAACTCCATCTTACCTGTTTTGGTTTAAACTGTTTATTACTGTTTCCTCAAAATATTTTCTGAATTCTATCATGTTTTATTTTCTTGAGTTAGTGAATTTAGAAAATCTTTTGTCAACTGCCAAACATATGGGAGTATTTTTCTTTCCTTGTTGCTGTCACTGTTGTTAAAGAGCTTATGTTTAATTCCATGTCCTGTATGGTGTCAGATCTTTGAAATCACTTGAAAAAAATTATGACACAAGTGGCCAGGTTTTAAAAAATGTTTTCCTTGTGTTTGAAAAGAATGAGTGTTCTGCAGCTATTGAGTACAAGTGTTATATATTTCCATTAGGCAAAAATTATTTATCATATTGCCGTCTTCTGCATTCTTAGTGCTTCTTATTTTTCCAATTTTTGACAATTGTATTTTGCATTTTTCACCATGATGTTTGCTTATTTTCCCTCCTGCTAATTATTGTTATATATTTTTGAACCTATATTATTAAATGTATGCAAAATTATTTTATAACTTTGTCATGACTACATCATTTAGTGTAATGACATCACCCTTAGTGAAAAAAACCTTTTCATTAAAATTCTGTTTCATGCGTTATTAATACAGGCACATAGACTTTCTTAAATGTGGTGTTTACATGCTAACTTATTTTTTAATTTTATTTTTAACCTTTCAATAGCCTTGTATTTTAAATTAATTTATTAAAAATAGCATTTAGTTGGATTTCGCTATTTTTGCAGTCTAACAATCTTTGTCTCTCTAGTGGCACAGTTTATATATGTAATTAATGTAATTTTTGATAGATGGGATTAGATACACCTGTGCTTTTTGTACCTTATAACTTTCCTCCAAGTTCTCATTTGTTTCTTCTCTATTCTTCTTTTCGGGGATGGTGTGTATTAATATCCTTACTTTTCCTTGTTTTTCCATTGACTCTCTTGAAAATTACCAGTGTATTTCTGGTCTGATATTTGTTGCCCTTCAAATGATGATGATGATACACCAAATGCATCAAATTATAAAACTGATCAATATTTTCATCTTTTTCCTGGAAAATCTGAGTAATTTAAACACCGTAATTCCACCAACACCCTTCATAACACATTATTATTGACCTTTATTTGTATTCTCATTTGTAATTGCATGAGACCTAATTATTATGACTTTACTTAGTCACCAGTCATTTAGATTTACACTCACATTTGCCACTTTTTTATTGTAGCTTTCACTATTTTGTATCTTGGAACTTTTTTAAATTTATTTTTTAAGTTATTTATTTATTTATTTTTTTAATATCCATAATATCTTGGAACTTCTGTTCTGTGATTACATTCCTTCTTCCTGATGTAACTTTCTAAAATTTAACTAGAAAATTAAGATCTGGTGTTGGTAAACTTTCTGTGCTTATTTATTTGTTTCATTGTTTTGGTTTTAAAATGTCTTTAATTTTTTTCTCATTCTTTATTTTTTAGAATTGATTGATTGATAGAGAAAGCATGTGCGTGTGAGAGCAGGGAAGGGGCAGAGGGAGAGGGAGAGAGTGAATCTCAAGCAAATTTGCTCAGTGCAGAGCCTGATTTAGGGCTCAATCTCACGCCCCTGAAATTATGACCTGAGCTGAAATCAAGTTGGATGCCCCACCAGCTGAGCCATCCCGGCACCCCTAATCTCATTCTTAAAGTTGTTTCCACTGGATACAAGGTTAGCAGTAATTTCTTTTAACACATTGAAAATAGCATTCCACTTCCTCTGTCTTCTGTGTTTTCTTTATAGAAGTCATTCTGACTGTTATGTCTTTAATGGTCTTTTTTATATGTTGCTCTTAGTATTATTTTCCATTTGTTTTTAGTGTTCTGCATTTCTACTCTAATGTGTCAGTTGGTGGATTCCAATATTGTATGAGGAATTCATCAGTCTTCCTATGTTTGTGGAATGATGTCTTTATTCTGTCTAAAGAATTTTTTTTGTCTTTAAATTTTCACATATCGCCCCTGCCACATTCTTTTCCTTCTCGCTTCTTGATAATGTGATCAAATGTATGTTAAACCTTCACATACAACTTTGCATGTCCTTCACCCTTGCTTTCATATTTTATACCTAAATAGAAAAATCTGTCCTGCAAATTAGTCCTGTATCTATACAGTTTTTTCTAAGTTCTCTACAATTTACTAATTTCCTCTTGAATTGTGTCTACTGTTGAGGAAAAGTAGATGAATAAGTAGATGTTCATCTACTTGATGAATAAGTTTATAAAGCTCTTAAACTTGGTTGTAATATTTTTCTCCTCTAGAAGTTATACTTGATTATTTTTTAAAATCTGCTAGCTCTTTTGTAAGTCTCATATATATTTTCAAAATTATGGGGGCTTTAAAAAATGCAATAAGCATAATCAAGCTTATGTTTATGGCAAATTTATTCTCCCAACTTCAACAACTAAATTACTGAACAAAATATATGAAATAACAGTTGTTCAGACATTGCACAACAGTCAGCACAGCAGTGATCTCTGAGAGAAGAGAAGTAAATGAGGTAGTTCAACTCAGGGGCTGGCCAGAATTTCAGGGCCACAGGGCAGGGAGGGAAAAATGCAAACATTGCCTCTGTTTTCCTGTGAGCAGACAGTGTTAAAAATTGGGGAGGTGAAGGTGGCTAGAATTTGCAGGGCAGGGAGACAGAGAGGAGATAACTGCTCAATAGAGAGGTCCAGAGGTCTGCAAGTCTTCCCCTCCATTCATCATCTGAACACTAGTAAAAAAACTACTAAAGGCCAGGAAAGAACCATCAGGGCTTGGAATAGTACATGTACCCACCAAAAGAGTAGAAAATGTCATTATTCCCAGGGTATCAGGTAGAGTAGTCAAGGTAATGTATTACCTTATTAGTGGAAAAAAATTAGCTCCAGAGTAAGCATTTGTCTGATTCTACCTAACAAAGCTTTAAAACAAACCTTAAGAGAATCAAACTCTTTTCAGATAATTTAACTGTGCCCCAGAAAAACCAAACCTGAAGAATACTTACAGGAATATTATATATATTAAATATTTATACACAACTATATATTGCATATATATATACATGCAATGTATATTTTATATATATATAGTTACCTTTTGGGGATCTGTAATAGGTATATTCTAGATCACCAACTTACATGAAGATAAAATCACACAGTCTGTATCCAGTAAAAAAAATTATTAGACATGCAAAGAGTCAGAAAAATATAGCTCATGATGAGGAGAAAAATCATCTACTAGAAACAGAAGCAGAAATAACACTGATGTTAGAATTAACAGACAAAGACAGTAAAATGGTTAGTATAACTATATCTTATATATTTTAGAAGGTTGAGCAAAGCATTAACCTGTTGAGGGAAATCAAATATATATTTTTTATTTTTAAAATTTTAATTTTAATTCCAGTAGTTAACCTTTACTGTTGTATTAGTTTCAGGTGTACAGTATAGTGATTCAACACTTCCATGTAACACTGGTGCTCATCACAACAAGTGCATTCTTTATTCTCTTCACCTAGTTCACCTATTCCCCTCACCCCCAACCCCGCATCTGGTAAGCATCAGTTCTCTATAATTAAGAGTCTGTTTCTTGGTCTTTCTGTCTCTCTTTTTTCCTTTGCTCATTTGCTTTGTGTCTTAAATTCCACAGATGAATGAAATCATATGGTATTTGCCTTTCTCCAGCTGAGTTATTTCACATAGAATTACACTCTTTAGCTCCATCCATGTCATTGCAAATGACAAGATTTTTCCCCTTTTTATAGCTGAATAATATTCTAGACCATAACTTATTTCCCATTCATCAATTGTTAGGCACTTGGGCTGTTTCCGTAATTTGGCTTTTGTAGATAACGCTGCTATAAACATCATGGTGCAGTATCCTTTTGAACTAGTGCTTTTGTATTCTTTGGGTAAATACCCAGTGGTGGAATTACTGGGTCATAGGGTATTTCTATTTTTAAGTTTTTGAGGAACCTCATACTGTCTTCCACAGTGGCTGCACCAGTTTGCATTCCTATTAACAGTGCTTGAGTGTTCCTTTTTCTCCACATCCTCACCAACACTTGTTGTTTCTTGTGTTGTTCATTTTAGCTAGCCTGACAGTTGTGAGGTGATATCTAATAAAGGGTTATTATCCAAGGTATACAAAGAACTTATAAAACTCAATATCTAAAAAAATAAATAATCCATCTTAAAAATGGGCAGAAGACATGAAAAGACAATTTCCCCAAAGAAGACTTGCAGATGGCAAACAGACACATGAAAAGATGTTCACCATTACTTACCATCAGGGAAATGCAAATCAAAGCTACAATGAAATTTATTTTTAAAAGGCAGAAATTTATTTTTAAAAGAAGAAAATTGAACATCTCTTGATTAAAAGAAAAACAGTTTTGAGGTGAAAAGGGCATTAAATGGAATGAACAGCAGATTAAGCACTCCATGCAGAAGTAAAGGTTAGTAATCTTGAAGACAGCCATAGAAATTATTCAAAATTAAACAGAGAGAAAAAAGACTGAAAAAAATAATAAACAGCATCAGCGAGCTATGGAGAACTTCAAGTGGCCAAATATATATGTAATTAGATTCCCCCAAAGAAGATAAAAGTGGATGGGAGAAATATCTTAGAAACGAATGACCAATTTTTTTCTAAATTTGATTAAAGTAAAGAAGAACTTAAACACCACAGATCCAAAATTCTCTATGAACCCTAGAGATAAGAATTATTAAAACACTAAGGCACATCATAATAGTTATATTATTCACAATTAGAGATAATAAAATCTTAAAGCAGATGAACAAAGGTAATGATAACTGATTATTCATAAGACAAGTGCGAGCCAGAATATAGTGGATCTATGTCCTTAAAATACTGCAGAAGAAAAAAAACCTTAAAAAGATCAACTATTGTGGGATTGGTATGATGGGAACAGGCTCACTCTTGCCCTGAGTAAAATGGTCTCATTTCAATATAGAGAGAATGTCTATTATAATTCCCAACTAAGGTCAGCACCAAATTTTGTAGTTTTTATCCTATTTTCCCTATTTAGTCACTAAAAGAAAAGCTCAAGTTAGCCTATACTGATAAGTGTCTAGGACAAAAGGAAGTTTAATGCCGTGCTTGTCTTTCTGGATTTCCATGTTCCCTTATATTTTTTTTGCCAGTACCTCCCACTCCCCTTCACCCATTTTGTTCATCTTCCATCCCCCTTCCTGTCTGACAACCAGTAGTTTGATCTCTGCTTTTAAGGAATTTTTTCTATCCTTCTGTTTGTTCATTTGTTTTGTTTTTTAGACTCAACATGTAAGTGAAATCAGGCAGTATTTGTCTTTCTCTGACTTATTTCACTTAGCATTATACCGTCTAGCTCCATCTGTGTTGTCACAGACCTCATTCTTTTTTATGGCTGCATAATATTCTATTGGGCGTGTGTGCCCATGCACATGCATGGGCATACACATGCATCCTCTTTATCTCTTCATCACTCAGTGGACATTTGGGCTACTTCCATATCTTGGCTATTATAAATAATTTTGCAATAAACATAATGGTGCATATATTTTATTGAATTAGTGTTTTTTATTCTTTGGGTAATTACCCAGTAGTGGAATTACTGGCTTGTGTGGTATGTCTATTCTGAATCTTGTGGGGAACTTCCATATTATTTTTCCATCGTGGCTGCACCCATTTACATTCCACCGATAGTGCATGAAAGTTCCCTTTTCTCCACATCCTCACCAACACTTTATTTCTTGTCTTTGTGATACTAGCCCTTCTGACAGGTGTGTGGTGATATCTCATTGTGCTTTTGATTTACATTTGCCTAATGATTACTGGTGTTGAGCATCTTTTGATGTATCTATTAGCCATCTGTATGTCTCCTTTAGAAAAATGTCTGGTCAGGTCCTTTGCCCATTTTTTAACGGGACTGTTGGGTTTTTTTGGTGTTGAATTGTATAAGTTCTTTATGTGTTTTGAATGTTAATTCCTTATCAGATTTGCAAATGTCTTTTGCTTTGTGGCTGGTTTCCTTCACAGTGGAAAACCTTTTTATTTTGGTGTAGTCTCAGTTACTCATTATTGCTTTTTTTCCCCTTGCCTCAGGAGACATCTAGAAAAACGTGGGTAAAGCGATGTCAACAAGATCCTCTTGGATTTTTGTGTGGCAATTTTGTATCCTCTTAACAGCACTTTGATATCTTAGGTTTTTTAGTGGGAGGATGATCTGAATAACCTGACCTCTCTGTATTTATGGAAGAGGAATTAGTAATTTTCATGGTCATTCTCCATTTCGTTAGAAAATACTTCACACAGTTTATTTTTAAAGGTCATGGTTTGAATAATTAATAATACTGTTAATATCCAGTACCATGGGAAGCTGAATACATCATTAAAAGTGACAACATGTGGGAAGTAAACCAACTAACGTAATTGCCCCTCTATATTCTTCTGAAATTTGGACTACAACTCTTTCCTCAAGTACCTCCCCAACTTTGCTTGGGCAGAACAGTCTGACCTGTGGGGACAGCATCATTATAAATCAAAAAAACAAATAAAAACTTTGTAAAGTTAACTTACTCATTTTAAGTTAAAAGTAAGCATTAATAGGATTTCTAATATTTTCTACTGATTTCAGTGGATTATATTGCTAAAAGTTCAACCACCTGAGATTGTAATTTGGGTGTAAACATGATCAAATATTGACAATTTCATCGGATTTGACTTAATTCATCCCATTTCAGAGGCCGTTGATAGAGCCAAAAGAGCATACAGCTGGGAGACAGAACTTTGATTCCACAATTTACCTATCCTTGGAGCTTTGCAGATATTACTTTACACCTCTGAACCTCTGGAATATTGTGAAATTTAAATAAAATGACTTTCCTAAGATAATTACCAAATTCTGGCATGGCAGGAAATCACTTCAGCACAGCACTTAAGAAGGTGGCTCAGGCAGCTGTTACCTGTAGGATGGAACTCCGATTCTGTCGTCTACTAAATAAGTTAACTTGGTAAAATTCCCTGAACTTTCTGTGCCTCAGTTTCCTGATCTTCAAAACAGGGATTAAAAGTAATACCCACACTGTAGTGTTGCAATAAGGATCAAATGCCTATGTTTATAAAATGCTTAGAAAAGTGTCTGGTACATAGTAAGTGAATAGGTATTCACTTTTTATTATGGCAGGAGATCATTAAAAATTAACAGCTTCCCTCCACCCTCTTCAAGTGGACACAATCGAGAAATGCAATCAGAAGCAAAACTAATGCAAATGAGAATCATTATTCACCTAGAAGCCAATAGCATCATAGAAAAGAACAGACATCTGTGATTCCAATCACGATGGACAAAGGTTCATACTCATAAGATGGCAAAAGATGATAAAGGTAAAAATGATGTTAATGTAGGAGATGGCCATGTAGAAGAGTCAAAACTACCTTAATCATTTCCTCTTGCATCAGGTGGAAAGTGGAAAGCAGCTGCTTTAGTTCCTTGCAGTTTTTCAGTAAAGCACTTCACTTTGCCAGTGTAAAAATTTGGTGCATTGAATTGTTGAAATCCTCCATATTCTTTCTCCACACGGCTTCTGTTCCAAGGAAAATGTGGCATAAGGGGCTCACAGCTAGAGTTACTATCAAAAGCTAGGCAAGCAGAGAAATATTCACGCTCCTATAGGATGCTGCAATTATGGAATACAATAGCGACTTTAGACCAAATGTTGAATCCTACGAAGATCAGTTTGAAATGTTTGCCCAACTTTGTCTTATACCACATATATTTTGCAGTTTTGTAGCTTTTCTAACAGAGACTCAAGTTTTCTTGGTTCATGGAATCCTTAGTTTCTCAGTAATTTTTTCGTGGTTCCCTAGGCCAAAACAAAGACTTAATAGTTCTGTTTTTTAAGTAGTTAGGTCCAAACAACTTAATAAGTATTTATAGACTAACAGTGTAATAGCTGTTTGAAATGATACCTATATTTATACTTTGTAATACTTAAACATGTAATATCTTTAAATAATCACAGTTATTTACCAGTGAGTTATATGTACATATTGGGTGCTGTGTGTCTTAAAGCTTAGAATCACACTGGACACTGCCACTCTCATTTCCTGCTCCACACTGATTTTTGCACAGCATCTGCTTTTCATCACAGCTACCAGAATGCCAACCTTGCAAAGACATGACATCATCAAAATGAATATAACCCACCCAGTATCCCCCAGGTGTCACTGAGTTTTACCTTGAAAATTTTAACTTTGCTATATGTTCCCTTAAGTTTGCTGTGGTGCCCATTACACCTTGACATACAGTTTGGGAACCATGGCCCTATATATTTGTTATTTCAAATATGTGTTCATTAGGGACAGATTGCCCTATAGATCTAAATACCACTTTCTACCTTTCGGAGTGCTTTTATTGACCAGGATGCTGGATGATGGTATTTGAATAAGTAAATGCAACGAGTTACATCATCATAAAATATTTATTGGGACTTTATTGAATGTAAAAGGGTGATGAGGGAGGCAAACAGAATTATATGTTTCTCAAGAATTTTACTGTATTTGACTAAGTAGTTTATACATATGTGATCTGATTATATTATTTCATTTTCTCAGTGAACTTTGTTACTGTCTCCCCTATTTCTCTGTTGTGGAGTGCTTAATAATTTGGCTTCCCCCTTTTTCAGCTCATCCCCTCTCTCCTTCTGATGCGGCATCTCTCCCCCTGCCTCCCCGCACTCCACACTCAGGTACAGATTGATGATAGACAGACAGACAGACCGATACGGGATTTCATAAAGGGATTTGACTTTCTATGGTTGTTGGGGGAGCAGGTTAGACAGTCTTTATGAAGCAGTTATGGGATGTTTGGGAAATAAGGACAAAGTGGAATCTGTGAAACTGATCTTGAACAAATGAGAACTCACCAGAACCTAGGTTGGTGTCTCACTACCTCAGGGTTCCACCTTTGACAATGGGAGTGTCTTGCAGGAGAAGTGGGTCCTCATCATCATGCAGCCAACTATTCATCTGGCCTGAGAGCGAGATAAGTTGAAGGAGAAGCTAGAAGAGCTCTGGTCTCAGCTGGTGCCCCACACCAATCCTGGCAGCTCACACAAGTTTACATGAGCTGTAACAGAGTCTCATGCTCTACCGACCTTTAACGCATAAAACAAAGCTGGCAACTACTTTAGTTCTGCCTTCTAAATCTCACATATATCTCTTGTAGTCCACATTAACCCTGACCTTTGCAGAGGATAAATCCTGGGAAATATAGTTTTAACTTGGCTAAGTTGATACAACACCAATACACCACAGCTTTTAAGAGTACTTATCTCATGTTGGTCAGTTCTTGAAGTGCCTGCCTATGCCCCTAGAATTATGCTTCTGGAGGGCCTGGATCATATATTACTTTTTTCTACTTTTTTAAAAAGATTTTTTTATTTATTTGACAGAAAGAAACATAGCTAGAGAGGGAACACAAACAGGGGGAGTGAGAGAGGGAAGAACAGGCTTCCCGCTGAGAAGGGAGCCCTATACGGGGCTCGATCCTGGGACTTTGGGATCATGACCTGAGCCAAAGGCAGACACTTAACCACTGAGCCACTCAGGCTCCCCACATATTACTTACAATGTGTCTCTTATGCTTCATGCAGTACCTGACACATAATAAGGACTCACAGATTTTTGTTGACTAATGAACAAATGAATGAACATATGAATGAATAGGAAAAGATGTCTAATACCATCAGGCAGTACAATGTAAGTCCCAAATATTTGCTCATGTAACAAAGTAATAAGAAGAATCTCTTGTTTTCAAAAGCAGATATTTAATGTACCTTATATAGTCTAATCCCATCAGGAAGAGGTGAACATAATTAAGCCTATCAAAATTTTATCATTTATGTAGAACTTTCAAATTTACAAACCCTGTTTATAGAGATTATTTCATTTGATGACTTATTATTTAGTTAGGTATGACTTACTCACCGCTTTTCTGAATATACATGAGAAAAATATTCTTAAAACAACTTAAATTATAAGAACGAAAATGTTTATTTACTCATTAAATACCAATGTTTTATTTTTTTTATTTCTGTACATCATATTTCAGAATCCAGTAGCACAGAACTACCTGAAGATAAATATTGCCAACCTATTTCTGTCTGCAGTTCTCTCCATCACAACATCTCTTGACATTAATTCAGTGCTAGGTTCTCTTTTTCAGCCATGTTTTGGCCTGTTTTAAGCTCCAGGATATCACTACATGACCATACCGAGACATCATCATCTATAGCTTATAGCTGTCTATAAACACATGGTTAAAAACCAAAGCAGGAAACAACCCCAACTCTATATTGAACTGTATCCTTAATAGAGAGGCTTTAAGAGTAAGTATCCAGAGTCAACTTACTTTGATCCCTATGGAAGCAGAATCAGCACCTTGCCTTGCTGCCATTTTGGGTAAGATGCATGTTGTGCCATACTGATTGTCACCAGAATATGAATAACCTTTAGCTTTTGCTATATGCTACTGATTCCTGACAAAACAGGAAAGATTATAAACAACAAAACACTTGATCCTTGACTTATGTCAGTATCTTAAGGTATGTGAAAACTTTAAAAGATATGACAATCATATGAGAAAAATGTTATTTTACTATGAATAAGCTAAGTATAACCTTGGTAACCATGGAATCTCTTTTTGTTTCTCTAAAAACCAGTTGTACCTTTAATTTGATAGGTCAGTTCTTCTAACTGCTGAAGATTTTTCAGAGGCCTTTGCAAGTAAACTTCTTTTCCAAAAGTTTTGTTTCTGGAAAAAAAAGTTTGGTCTCTTCATCAGGAACTAAAATTAACGAGTGACAACTATGTGATGTGTATAGGTTACAAGGCAGTCTTTCTTACTCCCATTTACTGATGAGATTATTTAGGTCAGAAATATTAAATATCTCCTTAAGACTAAACAGTAAGTTTCAAAGCCAAGTTTTAATTTAGAATTTTAATCGGTTAAAAATGGCAAAGCTTGGGCACCTGGGTGGCTCACTTGGTTAAAGCCTCTGCCTTCGGCTCAGGTCATGATCTCAGGGTTCTGGGATCAAGGCCCGCATCAGGCTCTCTGCTCAGCAGGGAGCCTGCTTCCTCCCCCCTCTCTCTGCCTGCCTCTCTGCCTACTTGTGATCTCTCGCTGTCAAATAAATAAATAAGTAACTCTTTTTAAAAAATGGCAAAGATTTTACTCAGTTATGTCTTCACACTTCTCAGTCTACCATATAGTGCTTTCAGGATTTAGGTTAAGTTTTAGAGAGGTGTAGCAATTCCTTTCCAGGTGTTTTGTACTATCCTCAGGCATAGTCATTGTTCATTTATTCTTTGATTCAACAAATATTTATTGAGCACTTAATGTATACAAGTCATTTCTCAAGACATAATGATGAACATCAAAAACTCCCTCATGTTGAGCTTCTGTTCTAGTGAGGAAGACAGACATAAACACACAAATAAAAAATAGAATATGGTGTCAGGTAACTAAAGAAAAATGTCTTGGGGTTAAGGAATAAACATTGATGTAGATTAGAGGTGAAACTGGGCTTTATAATTAAGAAGAGGTGATGGAGGTACCCATAAATGTCAATATAGGTTGAGTATCAAGCTTCTTCAGTTATAGAGAACTAAGATAAAAAAGGATGTTCCAAACAGTACATTCATCAGTGCTTACTTGCTTTAAAACAGGAATTAATTTGTGTTACTATGAAATAATCATAGAGAAAGACAGGAAAAGACAAGGTTTCAGAGCAATAAGAAAGATAATAGATGGAGCACCTGGGTGGCTCAATTGGTTAAGAAAGATAATAGAAAAGTCTTCCAAGACTTGTCTTTACCTGTCAGTATTCTGCCTCCAGTATCATCTTAGATCATATTTAAGTGTAAGAACTCTGGCCTTCCAAGTTCAGAGATCCTCACTTTCCAACTTTACAGCTGTCTTTCCCATTGATCCTGTCCTAAAATATGATTCCCTTTAAAAAATTTAAAGACACTTTCTTTCTACTTCTGTTACAAAAAAATAGACTCCTAAAAAGTCAGACACAGTTTTATTTTCCTTTTTTCTTTCCATAATATTCTAAATATTAACACAGTGAACCATACATGAATTAAACATTATTTTCATCATGACTGGGTTTAAAAGGGATCAGCCAGAGAAAGAAAAACACAACCTTGACACCGTAGAGGAAATGAGATTGAAGACAATTCTTATTTTAATGTTGTTTACCAAGAAGGCAGTGATCGAAAGTCAAGTGAGTTCTAGAGTCAAAACACTTGTGTTCAAATCCCTGATCTGCTAGTGATTTGCTGTATGATTTGAGCAAATTACTAGACTCTTTGGATTTGGGGATTCCTCATGTGAAAAGGCATCAG
This sequence comes from Spilogale gracilis, assembly GCA_004023965.1. Taxonomy (NCBI): domain Eukaryota; kingdom Metazoa; phylum Chordata; class Mammalia; order Carnivora; family Mephitidae; genus Spilogale; species Spilogale gracilis. The sequence continues at coordinate 34,629 of PITA01019820.1, forward strand.
GATTGTACATGCCTCATATGTTCATTTTATTCTTTCTAAATATTTTAAAAGATTTTTTATTTATTAGAGAGAGAGAGAGAGAACACATGCAAGCACAGAACCAGGGGGCAGAGGGAGAAGTAGAAGCAGGCTCCCAGCTGAGCAGGGAGCCTGAAGTGGGGCTCGATCCTAGGGCCTTGAGATCATGACCCGAGCTGAAGGCAGACGCTTAGCTGGCTGAGCCACCTAGGAGCCCTAGTATGTTCATTTTAAAGAATAAGATAAAAATGTACTTTTGGTACAGCACCAAGAACTTAATAACACACTACATACAGATATTAGTTAACATTATTTTCACTGTTAACGAATAGATAGGTTTAAAGACAAGATATCATTCCCATTTTATCTGGAAAACTCCTTTGTAAATTTTAAAACTCATCTTTACCATCACCTTTCCTGTGTTTCTGTGATTCCCCAAGAAAATTTAGGTGCCCTTTTCTTGTGCCCATAGGACTTTGTTCTTAATTCTATGTTAGAATTACAAAGGGGAAAAATATGGAAGCAACCCAAGTGTCTGTCAGGTAATGAATGCACAAAGAAGTGGTACATGTATATGATGGAATATTACTCAGCCATAAAAAGAACAAAATCTTGCCATTTGCAGCAACATGGATGAAGCTAGAGAGTATAATGCTAAGTGAAATAAATCAGAGAAAGACAAATACCATATAATTTTACTCATATGTGGAATTAAGGAAAAAAAACAAACAAGCAAAGGGAAAAAAAGAGAAACCAAAGGAACAGACTCTTAACCATAGAGAATAAACTGATGGTTACCAGAGGGGAGGGAACGGGGCTGGATGGGTGACACAGGTGATGAGGATTAAGGGGTACACTTATGATGAGCACTGGGTGATGTATGGAGGTGCTGAATCACTATAGTGTACAACTGAAACTAATATAACACAAAGTGAACCTAGTGGAATTCTTTTTAAAAATGAAAAAATTTAAAGACTAGAAATCGTTTTTAGAAGGGGAAAAAAAAAACCATCATAAAGGGCTCCAGGGAACTCTCCAGTGACTAAGTCATTGGTCTTAAGGAAAGTTTCCCGAATTCACACCCTAAGATAAAGATTAAGGTGCAACTGATTTATTTAAGAAGTGCCCCTGAGAGGGTCACCTGTGTGGCTCAGTCATTAAGCATCTGCCTTTGACTCGGGTCCTGATCCTGGACTCTGGGGATTGAGCCCCGCGTTGGGCTCCCTGCTCAGCAGGAAGCCTGCTTCTCCCTCTCCCACTCCCCCTGCTTGTGTTCTTTCTCACACTGTTTCTCTGTCAAATAAATAAAATCTCTCTCTCTCTCTAAAAAAAGATGTGCTTCATCCATTTCGAGTTTGCCTTTGTGTGTGGTGTAAGAGAATGGTCTAGTTTCATTCTTCTATATGTAGCTGTCTAATTTCCCAGCACCATTTATTGAAGAGACTGTCTTTTTTCTACTGGATATTTTTTCCTGCTTTGTCAAAGGTGATTTGACCATAGATTTGTGGGTCCATATGTGGGCTCTCCACTCTGTTCCATTGGTCTATTTCTCTGTTTTTGTGCCAGTACCATGCTGTCTTGGTAAACACAGCTTTGTAATAAAGCCTGAAGTCAGGTAATGAGATGCCCCAGCTTTGCTTTTCTTCTTCAGCAATTCCTTAGCGATTCGGGGTCTTTTTTGGTTCCATATAAATTCTAGGATTGTTTGTTCTAACGTTTTGAAGAATGTTGGTGGAATTTTGATCGGAATGGCATTGAAAGTGTAGATTGCTCTGGGCAGTATAGACATTTTGACAATGTTTATTCTTCCGATCCATGAGCATGGAATGCTCTTCCATCTTTTTGTGTCTTCTTCAATTTCTTTCATGAGTGTTCTGTAGTTCCTCGAGTACAGA